>JACEII010000008.1:14551982-14705751 GCA_014332785.1 Antheraea mylitta | reverse complement strand
AGCTATTTTGGAGATTACTCGGAACAAATAAACAAATAGACATATCGGCAGAATAAAAAAAAATGTTGATATTTTTAGCACCACAGATATATGTATTCACCAAAAAATATTTATTTTAATATTACATACACACACACTTTATTTTTATAATACGAAATATATCACAAATCAAAAATTGGAAACAAAACTAACGTACAATAAACTTTTTGAGGAGTTTTTGGCGGAATTTCATTCTGTCATGCAGTGGATTTTATATTTTATACATAATTTTGTGTTACTTGACTTTATATTATGTTAAATTGGCGGCGTTTTATGTAATTTAATGTTTGTTTATTGTGCGTAAGTGAAATGAATTGGTTTTGAAAATTAAGAAGATAAAAATTTACTAAATATTATATAGAGAATTTAGCGCTTATACCTTTTCATTAACTTAGACATAAAAGAAAACTGGCTAAAGAATACATAACAATTACCTAAATTGACAACTTTAGAATTGGCAGTATGGATCAATTCCTTCGCCAGTCTTATTGGAGGAATATTATTACTACTAAACTATTTGAATAATAACACAAAACAAACTTTACAAATGTTTCCGACACAAACGTACCACGTATAATTAAAAATTGAAAACAAAACTAACGTATAACAAACTTTTTGAGTAGGAACACAAAATAAACCATGAAAATATTTTCGATAGAATGTTATCGCGTTACCATGGCAACGCATATAATACTGACATTAACACGCAGCGGAAGCTTCCAAAATAGCCCGATTTTGAGACATTCTTCATCAGTGCTCAGCTCCTATTGGTTTTAACGTGATGATATGTAGCCTATAGCCATCCTCGATAAATGAGCTATCTAACACTAAAAGAAACTTTTAAATCGGATCTGTAGTTCTTGAGATCATAGCGTTCAACCAAACAAACAAACAAACAAACTCTTCAGCTTTATATATTAGTATAGATATATATCGTATACCTTTAAACGAGCAATTCTTGTATATTTTTACATTTGTATATATTCAGGATATTGATCGATTAATCGATCCAGATAGATTTCAGTCATAGAAAACTTTTTTTACTGACTTTTCAGGTAATGATAAAATATAGCTGGAATATAAAGGTAAATTTCGCCAGCGTTGTCAAAACAAAAATAGCTCAGATAGAAAACTGTTACTTCAAAAATCCATGTAACCCCAGTTCGAATCCGAGTGACAGCAGAAGAGACATATTTTTTTATTTTTTTTTTTTTTTGTAAAAATTTTATAAGAAAGACCTAACAGTGTAAAATTTAAAAATGTTATTTAAAGAACCGAGCTAGGCTCGGTCGCCCAGGTGTCATTTTTCATACGGTTTATTAAGTCAATAAACATACAATTAGCTGCACAATGACAACACTAATTATGAATATTAGATGTACATAGGCTGTTATTTACGCGTCGCTAGTATGACGCAAGTCGTGCAAGCACAATACTATCGGTCACGATTAATAGCATGTTATGACGCGAAATTATAAATTTATCTCTTGCTTAAAAAATATCGCTAAACGTGTCTAAAGATGTTCTGAACTTCGAAAAAAGTATCTAGATATTAATAAGATCCACACAAATACACATGGAGCATGAAACTTCTAATTACGAGAATCTCCGATAATAACAAAAGATATATTTTGTACTAACTGAGATTTTGTAGTTTACACAATAGAGACGCCATAACCGGTGGCGAACGTTTCATTAAGGACATTGACTCTTCCTGGATACCATTAGTACAATTATTAGAAATGTCGTTGTGAGTCTTCAACTCGGTTATTGAACGTCCTTTGTTAGCTGTTTTAGCGTCGAATTTAAGACGGTAGTATTTGCTGAGTGGTTGGATTTAATTATTCTGTCTGATTGCTTTGTAACAACCATAAATCAGGTGTAATCATGCACCGCAACGTTATGTCGTGGGATGACGTTGTCTTATGCTTTGTTAAAATAAAAATATATAATTTTCTTTTTGTTACCGTGGAAGACAAAACCTGATCTTAGGTAAGCTTGGTAAGTCCTAACGTGAAGACAGAAAGACGCTATGTAGTCAGTAACAAGTTTCCAACTCTAGTGTGATAGAATTAGATAACTAATCATGTGTCAAAACCAAAAATGCTTTATCATAGTTTTTCATCATTTAAACATTTTCATAGTTAAGGCATGCTTTTCGGAAAGGTATTTTTTACCATATTTTATAGTACATTATGACTTTAACAACTATATTCATACCAGATCATGAGGATATTATTTATTATTAAGATTTGATTTCATAATATATGTCGTATCTGCATTGTATAGTTATTACTCGATGAGTTATTTGTTTAATGTAATTAATTAATAAACAATCATTATTTCATTCTATTTTCTATTGTGGTCATTTCACCCTGTAATAGAGTTAATCTTTAAAAGTAATATGAAGGATGCTTTACTGACATTAGTTACGTTATATATAGGCTGTTATAAACTGCAACCTTTTAATTGGAATAATTTAGCGCAAGTTTAGTTACTTTCAAAAATAAGTATGGCGTTGGTACCTTTGCAATTAACCTTTCAATAGGTGTACATATTAACTATAAATATATTGAAAACAATTCCTTTAAGACTCAATTATTTCAAAACTATTGAACGTATCTTTCAATGCGGGATTGTTTGGTTCTTGGCTACTTTTTTTAAAAATATAATTGACCCTATACTATTTTTCTAAGTAATTCACAGCGAAGCAGACGGGAATCGGTTAGTACCTTTATATGTAAAACTACCCTCTGCCCGCGACCTCGTTCGTGTGGAATAGTTACTTTGGACTAACGCTAATACGCAGCGGAAGCTCTCAAGAGGTAAAAAACCCTGATCTCGAAACATTCTTCATTAGTACTCCGCTCCTGTTGGTATTAGCGTGATAATATATCCTATAACCTTCCTCGATAAATGAGCTACATACAAATAATTTTTCAAATCGGACCAGTAGTTCCTAAGATTATCCCCTACGTCAAAAACTCAAATATTTTTATAATATTAGTATAGATTACGGTATGTGTGTTCCTCATGATTAACTCCAAAACTATTTTTTTGGTTTCTCAGATTCTTGTCTAGGAATCTTCATATATATCTCTCAGCACCTTGTATTGTTTCATTATCCACGAGTTCTATTAGTGTACACTATATTAATCAATGTATTTGTAGTTACAAAGTTCGTTGAACAACAACACGACAAAATTATAGAGATATGTCGAGTGCGCGTTTCACAAGTTGGCATCACTAAGCGAATATATCTTATAAACTTATCTTATAAACCCAGAGACTCGAATAATAATACAGAGACCCATTAACTACCGTAAAGCCTCGTCAATTTAAGGAGAACTGTGTCAAGTGATCTTGGGTTCAGTGACTCGGTGAAAAGCTATGAATTGTTGACTCCTATCCTAGTTAGTTATTATATCTATAAAAGTATGTTTTTACAGCTTCAGCTTTGGAGAGAAAATCAATTCTATAATATGCATTGCTTTTGTTATTTGATAGGTTTCACTACATAGGTTTTAGCATTTCACAACAATCTTCCTTAATGATTTTTTTTTCAATTTTGTTGCTTCGTAAATATATATTTTGCAATTAGCAATATAAAGGGGGAGAGGGGTGACCACAATTTGGTATGATTCACATTTCTTTACACATATAGAAGAAAAACGATGTATATATCTTTTTTTTGTCGAACTGTCTACGCTATTAACCTAGCAAGGTCTTAACAGCTTCACCGGACTACGTGTATATATCTGCAGGTACATATAATAAGAATGTAAATTTAACGTGTTTGTACTTTTTCGATTTTTATGAAAAAGATTGTTGCAGGACTAAGTGATAAAATACATTTCAATCATTTTTAGAAATGTCCGTTTGTCTGTCTGTTTGTATGAACACGTATCATGGCCAAGCTACCGGGTTCACAATAAAGTTTCACCAAGGAAATCATGAAGAATATCCTCGAAAGTAACTTAATCTTTGCTTCATTAAAATTGGTCTACACTATCAAACCTTATTGTAATTTTAATGACGACGCGGCGTAAGTATACAAGAAAAATAAATAAATAAATGGACTTAATACATTCAAATGACTTTATTAATCACTATTCTTACATAAGATTAAACGCGGACGAAGTCGCGGGCACAGCTATTATACATATGTGTGTATGGCTTGAGGGTAATAAACTTAATACCTATTTGTGTATTGAAAAATACGGAGAAAAATATTGTTATTTGTAAACAATACAGTTTTCAAAACATCCGAATTACTGTAAATAAATTTCGTCTATTCTTTTTTAACATTTCCAGTTCAATGATTGACACGTTTTGTTTGATGTAAAGTGCTGTCTTTGTGAGTGTAAATGAATTCTGAATAGTTATTTTTATTTCAAACAAGTATAAAGTATTAATAGGTACCATTAATACTGTCCGAATATCATTTTTAGTGAGTATGACTCCGTGGAATCGACTCCCAGCGGCGGTGTTTCCAAACTATTACGACCTTCAAACCTTCAAGAGATGAGTGTATTCTTCTTTAAAAGTGTTGCTAGTGTCTATGGGCGGTAGTGATCACTTACTCTCAGGTGACCGATCTGTTCGTTTGCCCGATATAATGTAACAAAAAAAAAATTAACATTTCGCAAATCTATCTAATGGTCTATCTCTTCTATGTTTATTTAATAATATGGTAATATTAAAAATTAATACTTAAAAACACTAATAAACAAGATTTAAATGTTTGCTTTGCTTATTGAACCTTTTATGTCGCGAATCACTTCGGAGATAAGATTTCAAACCTATTTAGATATATACACCATTCAGATCTTTATATTTTGATTGTAGAATTAAATGGTACCCACCATTAGTTTATTGCCTCCGTTTTTATTAGTAACAATTTCATTAAAAATCCTTTAGATGTGTAGCGTACCGCCATTTCTTAATATCATAGTTAATGCTTAATTTTAATATAATTCATAATTGTAATATCATATATAATAATTAGCATACAAGACCGGCAACATGAAAAGACCTGTAACCGGGGGCCTAATAAAAATGTAAATCCACGCGTCACCAAGACAACTGTCGAGTTTTTGGCGGGATCTTTGTCATGTAGTGGATTTTATTTTTTATTCATAATCTTGTGTTATTTGACTCTATATTTTGTAAATTTGGTGGTGTTTTACGTATAATAGTTGGTTTATTGTGCATAAGTGAAGTGAATGAAAAATAATACCATAAAGCATGAAATTCTGAGATGCCACAAAAAAAGGTTCTAACAAGGGATCCCCCATCTTGTTACATTATTGAAATAATCCCACGATACTTGTAATGTTATTGTACTATCCATTGAAAGAAAACATTGACACTGGCAATTGCTTCTGTGGTGCCAAAATAAGAAAAAGAAGAAGAAGACAACTGTCACTTGTCACTTGGACATTCACCCGAGACGCGTAGGGACGATAGTATAAGAGGCTGTTTTTATACCCGATTAGGCCTCCCTCAGCAGCGGCTCAAGCCTAGGTTCGATCCCTCGGTAGGAAGTCCTTGAGTGCATTGCTTGCGCAATACGGTGTCGCAAAATATACTACTACAACACTACACGATCACCCCCACACACGTGCACACCTAAACGCTTACACATGAAAGTGGAAGGGTTTACTTTTTTTCCCTTATCGAACTGAAACAACTCCAAATTTTCCGATAATAAATATATGGAGGAGTTGTTGAGGCGTATGTGCTTGGTACACATATACGTTTCAACAACTCATACATATATAAATAGTTAGCTAGGTTAGCTAAGATAGGTCGTGATTTTGCATGCAACAGGCAACAGGCAAGCCGAGGTGTGCCGTGCACCCTTGAGCTACTTGCTAAAATAAAATCATCTGAGTGCCTTAAGCGCTCGCCTTAGTAGTCCGGTGAAGCTGTTAAGACCTTGCTAGGTCAATAGAGTAGTCAGTTCGAAAGAAAAAGCTGTTTTTATGTAACCAATATTGTATATTAGTGTATATTATCACTTATAGCACATCTGCATTAAAAGAGCCGTAACAACTAACAAGAACCTTCGAGGCTACGAAACACCAAAGACTTATACGATATGCGTAGACTAAAACGAGTGGTCTAAAAAAATATGAATTAAATAAATTTTTTATCAATACATATAAAATAATTCTAATCAATAATTTATTGTTGAGAAAAGTTTATTACACTGTGATTAAACATACAGTATAAGGATCAGATAACTGTTCCCAAAGGAAGTTCATCAAGTCTTTTCACTGAGTTGTTAGTCTTAACTGGAAATTGTATCCCTTTGCGTGTGAATTGAAGTGAACGTAAATTGTACAGCTCACAGTACAGCTCAGTGTAGTAGTCAAACACAAGTGAATACAAGTTAAAAAGTAATATTGTGATGGTTTGAGAACTTAAAATAATTAATTGCACATACTTGAATAATTTATTGTCATAAATTACTGTATGAATTTATTTCAATTAACATGTAAAGAGCGCGTTTTAATACCTTTTTGAAAAGCCACATGTCATAACGCCGGAACGACGTGCTGACTAACCCATTCTGTAACGATAGCATACACTGTACATATAATAAAGCTTTTAGATATCCTTATTGTTGTCACCATTCTGATGGGGTTTAAGCCTAAAAAAACGATCATTTAATTATAAAGAGATATGTTTAGTATTACAATTAAATATATACATATACATCGGTTTCAAAGCAAAGCAGATACATTATCCATATATACGCGCTTTCCCGCATATATAAAGGAGAGTGTTCTAAAGAACTTTTTAATATAATGCCCTCATCACTGTTTCAAGTCGCACTACCGGCCGCTGGATGATTGTTCATCTGTGGATGGATAGCATTCTGATGGGTTTTAGGATTAAAAGGGTTCGAAGATCACGACGCCGCTCCGGGCAACAGTCCGTAGTGGATATTCTTTTATGATATGTTGACGGACAGCGTTTAAGCGCCGCAGTTACAATGCGATGAATCGTTTCATCTGAAACGATAATCAAATTTAGTGCTGGGTTGGTTAGGGAAGGAGATTTTAGTGATACTAGAATTTAATTACCTTTCGTAAACCTTTTTAAAGTGCTTCCTTTGTTATTCGCATCGACAAAAAGTTAACATTTAGTTTGGTTTGGTTATAGTTGTTGCATGAGTGCTGCGAAAGACTAGTAATCTTTGTACGAAGCTCGCCACGATAAATAAAATACCTAATAAATCATTCATCATTATTCACATAAAAACAGTGAGATTTTCGAATAATTTGCAGTTATAGCTACAATGTGGAATCTATTCTTTGTTGTGGCTTAGAATCTGGCTCGTCAATAATATTGAGGTTGACTATGTATAAATGCAATTGCCTCAACTTTTCTAGAATATTTTAAATAATCTTGTACTAAATGAAATGCATGATGGTTTCGGTGTAAAGCAGTATATTTATTTTGCCATAGGTATGTATATAGGTAATATTTTAATAAGATGTTGCGATTTTCTTCAAAATACTTGCGCAATCTGTTTTACTGGATATAATTTGACTGTGACGCTGTTATCGGCAGCGCGTTCGATGACCTGACCTGAGAAAAGCGAACTTTGACCTGGAGTAACGCTGCATCATGTTTGTTGTAAGGAAACTCTCAATTGGCACCCTTCAAATAGGAAATTGGCCCTCAAGACAGCGGAATAGGCGTTTAGGGATTTCAAAGGATAACGAAGGTTTCATCGACCTCTTTGTTTAAGAATTCGAACAGGTGGTTTTTCGGTAATATTATATTGCTATCATGTGTATGGGAAATAAATATCTAAAGACGTCTTTTAAATTTATTTCAAAGGAATAATGTGAAAATCTTTTTCTACTCTAAATAAATTTAAGAAAACGTTGTACCGAAAAAGATATATTTTGCCTTTGCGTATAAAAGATTCCGAAGTATTCAGTGTCGTTGGAGGTCATCGAACGAATTAGTTATTCGTTGCTTAAATCATTAAACTGTTGAAAAAGTCTAATAAATATCTATAGGTCTTCTTGTATTTTCTACAAAAATAGTTTTTCTGATGATATATATTTTGTGATGTTATTGGAATAAATGTTGAATGAATTTTATCTCTTTCCAGATGAAAGAATTTGCTTATCTTTTTTTTCTATGTCGCTGAAGATCTAGAGGACGGTTGAGTCTTAAGTTCAGTTGCCACAATAAAGCTAAAGATATTTGGCTCAACATTTTCAACTTACGGTTGGAGAATGATTAGGTGGACATAAAAAAAAACTCTACAATAATGGTCTGTAAAGCGTCTGTCACGATGGGTTCCTTCAACGAAAGGCCTGATTTTTTGCAGAAATATTGCATTGTAAAAATAGAAATATTTGGTACTTACGTTTTAAATACACCGCGCTCGCCGACCGTTGCCGCGGCCGACTCGCTTTATCTTTATTCGTAAGTCTAACCTAACCTAACTGACTTATTTATCTCATTTTTTCCGTCTTGGTTAAAGTAGGTTTTGTAAGTGGTAGAGCCACGCTGAAGCTATTATTGGCTTCAGCATGAATGGGTCGGCTCGTCCGGGGTAGCACCACCCTCTCACAGAAAATCGACGTGAAGTAACAATGCTTGTATTGTTACGTTTCGTTCGGTCAGTGAGAGAGCCGGAGACCCATCTCCCCTCCCCTTCCCTCTCCTCTCCTCTCTTTTCCCCTCTCCCTTTCTCTCTCCCTTTCACTCCACTCCCCTAAACACAGGCTGGCAACGCACTTGCGACTCTCCTGGGGTTGCTAGTGTCTATAGACGGCGGTGATTGCTTAACAACAGGTGACCCGCCTGTTCATTTGCCTCCTATATAATGCAAAAAAAAATTTGATTAGACTCGTGAAAAAAGACAGCACGAACCGGCTGCGGCAACGGTCGGCGAGCGTACTGCGTTGTCGTTAATACATAAGTACCAAATACCTTTTAAACCAATCGAACTAGACATGAGATTCATAGAATAAAATTAAAGTCCCCATTAAATCATATTCTGAACGACAACGTATTGGCTCGCTACGCCTACGTCACTAATTTAATTACCTAAATCATATCAATAGTACTTCAGATACAAGTGTTTAGGATTAATTTCAATCGATCAGTTTAATAATAGGCTACGTTAAAAATAGATCTAACGAATATACGCACTCACCTTCCATTTAATTTATTGAACCTGTTCGTTAATTTATTTACGGTGTATAAGAAAATTTTCCGACCGCTTGTTTGTTGACTCTGAGATATTATGACTGAAAGTGTCAAGTCGTCATCATTTCATCAAAATAGTATCAGTTCCTAGTATCGATACGGATTTCGTTCAGTTATAAATATTAATCACTGTAAATTTTCCTTCTCAATATTCAGCCGAGTGTATAATGTAAACGAGCTCAAATAGACCCCACGTTTTAAATAGTGAGTAGACGTAAGTAATCGATGAATGAATCTTAGAATCTATTGAAACGTTTTCAGTATTTATTTTAAAATTGGAAAGCTAATTTCATACGTATACGAATAATCTCTGGAAACTTTTAGAGGAAAATTTACAAAGTAAGAGGATGTATGGCACTGGATTGAATAATTGTATATGATGATCCTACAAAGCACTATGGTATCTCTATCTCTCTCTTCCTGGCTATTAGTCTCACATGATGGTGGGGTCAACTTTCCTTTCTCTCCTTTTCCACTTCGCTCTGTCCGTGACGTCACATTCGAAAACTTTGCACTCTCTCATATCTTTCAGCACTACACCCTTTCAATTTGTTTTGGGCCTGCTTTTGGGTAGGCCGGTGAAGCTGTTAAAACCTTGGAGGGTCGATAACGTAGTTAGATCGAAGAAAAAACCTGCTTTTGGATTTTTCTTGATTTCTCTGGATCTGCATCACGGTATCTAGGATATCATATTGTATCTGGGCACGAACTAAAAAGTTCGCAACATCTTTCTTTGCTGTATTGTAAGCATGTGGAACAATCTCCTGGCCAGTGTGTACAATCCTTAAACTAAAGAGACACTTGTACAGGCCGGCGTGGCAGCGGCGACCAGCGATATATAGTGTGCCTCTCGGTGGTCATCATTTTTTTTGAATTATGCTGTGCTTACCATCAGGCAACATGCAGTCATGTTTGCCGCGCTACAATAATCATTTTTAAGGAAAATATTGAACAGCTTTTTTAGTAGTATGAAGTAGAAAGATCGTGTTGAAAACATAGTATGGTGGTAGAGATTTTTTTAAGTCCGCCTGGTTAATTGCCTTCAAGTTGAGAACCGTCACTAGGCACCCATCCATATGTGTGTTATCGTAACTGCATTTCAGAGCCAGTCCCTCTGGGGTAGCCTGTTTAGTATCTTGAATCATATCGCCGATTAATGTAAGATGATATAATCAATCTGTAAAATATAAAGAAAATAGAAATGCAGACTACCTTTTCTTAAATCTAATGATCTTATCATCCTTACAAGAATCGAATCATAATAGGTCACTCCTCCTGAGACCTGAATTAGAACGGTTCATGAAATAGTATGTGGCAACCACACATTTCAGGCTGAAACACAGAACATGACCACTGCTATATTGTAGTAGAAATAGGTGTGGTTACTTTCAGAATCGATAGGTTTTACAGGTTCTATTGTCCATAAAAAATAGTTAATAAAGAAAAATTTATTTTAGCTATTATTGTTCTAAATTATTACAAGAATATTAACTTATATATATTAGGTCTTTACCCTTTTTTTGTACATGGGGAAATCCCTTCGGCACAATGCGACTCCACTACGGGGGCCTGCTATAGTGCTGGGCGACGGACGTGCCCGCGTCACGTCGCCCGCAGGTCCTTTACGGTGGCCTCAGATCATCTCCGACCCGTCTCCGCCGTGTTCGTCTGCCGCGGGAGAGGAGCCTGGTGGTCTGCTCTCTCTCCCTCTCCACCGCCTCCTTAGCGAGCATAACTGCCTCGCAGAATGAGGCGACGGAGTTCCATCCGGTCTCGCTCTCAACTATCTTACAGACGACAGACGAGAGCGAGAGATCCGGGCATATGGCTACGCCGGATGCGCGTTGTCTGTCGTGTAGTCACAGTGATGGCACCCTGCAACTGGCTCCCGGCTTATGCGACACAGGTAACTCCCGAAGCAACCGTGCCCCGAGAGCACCTGCGTCAGCCAGGAGCTTAGGGTGCCACTCCGCATGGTGAGCCATTCGACCATGATCAGCCGAACGGCTTCGATAATTGACACGCCTGAGCTCCGCCACTCAAGTCGTCGTCGCCACTCATCAACCACTAGTACCTGGTGGAGCTGGGACCTCAGTGCCTCGATTTCCCGATGCACGAGTCGTTATTCCCGCTCCAACGCCTCCACGTGTAGTTGGTAAAGGGACGCATGGGCTCTCGCTTCCAGGTCCCAGGGTGGGGATCCGGCTAATAGGGAGGTTGCCTCGTATGTGATCGTGCGGTATCGACGTATGGCTCTGACGGCCATTGCCCTGTGCGATTTGCGCAGGTGGGCGATGCTAGTGGCCGTCAGGCCACTCGCCCACGCGGGGGCCCCGTACAGGGCCATTGACCGCACGATCCCTAAGTACAACTTCTGGCAGATGGAATTGGGCCCTCCCCAAGTTGGCTATTAGGCGGGCAAGTGCGCCCGCTGTGCCCAGCTGTGCCGGAACTGTGCCTGCTACTCGACAGCCGGAAGTGTTCCTCGAACGTCCATCGACTGTCGAGTAGCAGGCCGAGGTATTTTAACCTCGACCCGACGCTGGTGGACACGCCTCCCACGACGATCTGGGACGCTCTAGGTGGCGCGTTCCGAGGTCCATGAAAGACCAGGGCCTCGGTCTTGTTGAGCGTCACCTGCAATCCCAGCTGCCGGATCCTACTGACGACTTAAGCGACTCCTGCCGTAGCAAGAATCGCGGCCGCGCGGTGCGTCTTCCCCCGGGCTAACACTAATATGTCATCAGCGTAGCAGGTAACACTGACGCCTCGGAAGAGCGCACCGCGCAACACCCAATCGTATCCGATGTTCCACAAAAGGGGACCCAGGACTGACTCCTGTGGAACACCGGATACTACTTCTCGGCGACTTATCCTCCCTCCTTGACCCGAGAAGGTTACGTACCTCTCAGATAGGTACGCCCCGACTATAGGGCGGAGGTAGCGAGGCACTCCATGGTATCAGAGTGCCTGCTCAATGCTGGCCCAGGGCAAGGTGTTTAAGGTGTTGACGATGTCTAGTGAAACCGCCATAACAATCTCACCCCGGGCAACTGCTTCCTTCGCCAGAATCTTAACATGCACCACTGTATCGACGGTGGAACGCCCCTGTCGGGAACCAAACTGGTTTTCCGACAGGTCCAGCCCAACTTCTGACAAGTGCCGGACGAGGCGGCCTGCGATGATACGCTCGCAGAGCTTTGCCACCTCGTCCAACAGCACTATGGGCCGGTAAGCGGACGGGCTGTCCGCCGGGCGCCCCTCCTTCAGCAGAACCAATCGGCCGGTTTTCCATATGTGTGGAAACCGGCCCTGCTGAAGAGATGCAGTGAAGATCCTTAGCAATCGGGGTTCGAGGGCCTCGTAACCAGGACCCACACATGGCCAGGTATGCCGTCGGGACCTGAGGCGGTGTTTTTAGCCTGCAGGCATTTCACCGCCGCCCTCAACTCTTCCCGGGTCACCTCGGGGACCTCGTCATCATCTTCGTCGCAGCCAACCGCGCTGGGCATAATTGCAGACAGAGCCATCGCTGGAGGCATGTTCTCTGTTGCTTAAGGGAACAGAGCAGCCAAAACTTCATGGAGGAGCCCTGGCTCGAGATTCTGGGTTACCGGGGGGCCCCTCTGACATAATTTGCCACGTACCATATGGTACGTGCGCCCCCACGGGTTCCGATTGAGCGTCTCGAGCAGCCTCTCTCGAAACAGAACTTTAGCTTGCTCAATAGCTCTACGGAGCACCAGTCTGGCTGCTCTGTACCCCTCGTAGAGCTCTGCCTCCAGTGCAGACGCGACTTGCGAGTGGCCCCGTATGCGTCGTTGTCTGGTGTACTGGCGACGGGCCACTACACATGCTGTGCGCAACTGCGCAATTTCGGCGGTCCACCAGTACACCTGCCGCTTGGCGGGTGTCGGCCCCTTGACTCGGGGCATTGCCGCGTCGCAAATACGTATCATGTCCGCCCGAAGAGACTCCGCCTCGAAGTCGTACCTCCTTGACTTTAGGGGCCAGAGCATCCACTTTCCCACCACTAGTGGCTCCGGGAACCTCGAATAGATATCCTCCCGTGGCTGCTTTACGCTATTTCACGCCGACTATTCCGAGCTCCTGCATGCTCACCTACGATTTTATGCACTAGAGCACTTCCAAATAGGAAAGCCTGCTGTTTTGCGCCTGAGGCCGCAGTGTTATAGCCACTGCAGCTGATTTTGGAGGCCGAAGTTTTACGGCGTACTCCTGTTTAGAAGCCGGTCTTTTGAGCACTTTTTTCGGCTTCAAGGGCTTGCCGTTTTTCCCAACTAACACCCATTCATCCGAAGGTTGGGATGGCGGCAGTTGGTTTTACCGCTAGAAGGTTTTTTGGCAGCCTTCGCCCTCATCCGTTTCCGCCTGAAAGGTCTCTGAGATGCAGGAGGCTCTTATGACTGCTCTGTGATAGCCGCTAGTCTGCTTGTTGCCTCTGCAATCCTCTGGTCGGAAGCCGTTTTTGGGCCCAGACGCTTTTCGGGAGGGAGTCTCCTTTCAAAAGCCTCGAGTCGCGTTCTCAGCATATGCGCCATCTCCTCAAGCTTTTTATCTACGTTGGGAGGTAGACCTTCGGCTTGATGTCCCGGTTTTCGACGCTGAGGTAGAGGTGGGAACTCCTCCCTCGCCACATTTTGTGGGAGTGTATGAAGTGAGACTTCCACTCCAGCGATCAGTTCAGCATGGGAGGCAGCATAGTTGACCGCTTGTGGTTGGGCCTGCAAGATAGATAGCTCAGCCACCTGCTTACGGAGTTCTGCTAGCTCTGCGATCTGCCTAGCGTTGGCTTCCTCCAGCCTTGTGTATGCCACCTGAAGTTTCTCCACTTCCTCAGAAGGAGTCCGGCTGCATAGTTCGGTCACTACTTCCGTTATGGATGCAGCGGCGTTGTTGAGAGCCTTTATGCACCCGCCCTGCAGACGTCCTGAATTCTTGGCGACTGACAGTATGATCTCTAAATTGCCAATGGCTCTTTTGCGCACCTACGGGGCGCCGGTGTGGGCGGACTCCCTCAACGCCACGAACGTTCGCGTCCTGCGCAAAGCGCAGCGCACAGTGGCGTTGAGGGAGATCCGCGGATATCGCACGGTGTCCTCGGCGGCGGCCATGGTGCTCGCGGGCTCTCTACCCTGGGAGGTGGAGGCGGAAACTCTTGCCGCCGTGTACAATTACGCGGCGGCAGGAAAATCCCGAGGTAGGCCTCCGGCGCCCAGGGAGATCGCTGCGCTGCGGGCAATAGCCCGCAGCCAGCAAATAGAGAGGTGGGGCCGACACCTGGCGGACGAGCGTTACGGAAGATTTACCATAGACGCCGTCCGCCCAGTCCTGTCGGCCTGGGTGAATAGGGGCTGGGGCTCCCTGACGTACCGTCTGGTGCAGGTGCTGACCGGGCACGGATGCTTCGGTTGGTACTTGCACCGGATAGCGCGCAGGGAGCCCACCGCCGCATGCCACGAGTGCGGCGCTGAGACGGACACTGCGCAGCACACTCTCTCGGAGTGCGCCGCGTGGGGCGATCAGCGCCGCGCCCTGGTTGCGGCGGTGGGGGACGATCTCTCGCTGCCGGGCGTGGTTTCGGCCATGCTCGGCAGCGAGGACGTCTGGGCTGCTGTAGCCTCCTTCTGCGAAACCGTCATCTCACAGAAGGAGGCGGCGGAGAGGGCCCGGGAGGTCGATCCCAGAAGTGGTCGTCTCCGCCAAAGAAGGGCAGCGGGAGGGGCGAGGCGTAATGCCCGACCCTCCCAAAACCGTCGCCAAACCTGAGGGGATGGGGCGGGGCCCTCCATCTCCTCGTTGCACTGGTGAGGCTGACGAGGGGAGGCTGCTGGTCGTGTACCCAGTAGCCTCTCTATAGTAGGGCGACGCCTGGCGTTCATTCGCCAGGCTGCCGCATGGGGCAGTTTTCAGGTCAGTGAGCATGCTTGATCCCTGGCTGCCCCTACCATGCGGCGGACGGTTGGTCCCCACGTTAATAAAAAAAAAAAAAAAAAAAAAAAAGGTCAACGGTGGCTTGCTCGCTAGCGTTGGCTCGAGCGGTAATCTTTCTCGTAGCCCGCTCAGTCCGCGCCTTGGATGCCAGCTTATTTATTTCTTTCTCTGCGGCTTGGATTTCCTGCTCTATTCTCAGGCGCTTGAGGTTCGCCGTAGCTTCTGCCATGCCTACATACTTACCGGTCGTGGCCGGGGTACATTGCCCGGTCGCACCAGCTTCGGGCTCTGACTCTAAAGATGAGTGCCCTCTCGATGCCCCGGCTCGTGAGTTATCGCTACTTTCACTAGCTGTGATCATCGGAGTTGCACTTGCATCGCTGCCCTCAGAAGGTTCTTCCGGGAGCTTCTCCGGTGGTTCCGAGTGCTGCTCCGTAATCCGAGGCTGTACTGCAACCTGTGGCAGTTCTGGAACCTGGGGTGGTTCCACATCCTGAGGCTGTTCTGCAGCCTGAGGCAGTTCCGCATCCTGAGGCTGTTCCAAAACAGAAGGCTGCTCGGTAGACCGTAAAGGTATAGCCATGGCCGTCATTTTCTTTGCGGGATCAGCTGTCCTTGTTCCTGCGCGTGTTCTGGTTGAACGTAGCAAAATTTCGCCCCCCCCCCCCCCCCTCCCCCCAGACAAGGTGGGGCTGCCCGAGCCTGTAGATCCTGTGGAGCCGGTACCCTCCTGGGGTAATACTTTTTTAAATCTTGCTTTCATAGTTCCTGCTCCCTCACATCAGTGTAAACACACCGAACCCGCCGGCCGCTATCCGGAACTGGGCCTTTGGGGCTCAAAGTGAGCCCTCATCCGCCCCAGCCCGGTACTGAGGATGCCGCTCACACACCACCCTTAGGTCAGAGATCAGCCGACGGTCAACTGGACCGACGTTGCCCGGGGTGCGCCACGCAGAGGCTCTCTGACAGTGCACCCCATTAGGTCTTTACCTATGAAATTGCCGTTCTGCAGTACTGGCCATTTCAAATCAAAATATTTTTTTTTTTAACTTTATTTTTGGCAATTAATCTTTCAGATTATTACAGCCATCGTCACGTAGTCGATAATATTACAAGCGTCGTGCAATCACTTCAATATTGCGTCGTGTGAGTCAATATTCTAACAAGATGGTGGATCCCTTGTTAGAACCTGCTAGGGAGTTTTTGTGGCATCTCAGAATTTCACGCTCCGTGGTATTATTTTCTATTCACTTCACTTATGCACAATAAACTAACTAGATTACGTAAAACTCCACCAAATTTACAAAATATAGAGTCCAATAACACAAGATTATGAATAAAAGATAAAATTCACTACATGACAGACTAAAATCCCGCCAAAAACTCATCAAAATAATTTTTGTTTGGCTAAGAATTCAAATTTCGAATTAATTTTATTTTAAAAACATGGAATTCTTTTTCCAGAAGTAGTCATTTGTTTATTGATTAGTGTTACATTTTCATCGCATTTAAAAAAATATTACGCCTATTTATACGCCGTCATCCTCAGAACATTGAAATATTAACAAATGTATACGACTTTTTTTTTATCGAAGCACGACATAGTGTCTGCACTATGCCCGATGTTATGCGTAGTACAATCCAAAAACATCGGCAACCACCGAGAGACAGATTATCCATCGCCGGTCGCCGCAGTCATGCCGGCCATAATGACGAAAGTCACCCGGTACTGGATATGCACAGGCTGATCCCGAAACGCAACGCGCAGAAGCGAGTCACTATGACGAGCTTTTTCGCCATATGCATGGTGGTTGCGGCCCAGTCGGGCTGTAAAACCCTACCACCCCGCTTTCGCCATTGCCTCGTTCATTATTCAGCAGGGTGCACCACGTGCAGGTGAGGTTGGCTAGGGTGTCTCAAGTCTTAAGATGTTACTCGACACCCCTTACACCCCATAAATAATACAGAGTAAGTTTCAATTTTACAAGTATTCGTCTCGCTTTTCTTTCTATTTTAAATAAGTATAAAAGATATAGAATATGATTAAGAACTTAATCACTTTTAGATTATTTTATATAAATGAAACACTTTTTATATGTCAGAAGTGACACATAGTGTTGGTGATTGATAAATATATACACATTTACAGTTTAACATACGGGCTATGAACCCGTGCACCCGAGGCCAGGGCGAAAAGTGAGGTCACTCCTAACTGACCTGTCGCTGCACTATAACTAAGGACATGCAAATATAACGCTGTATATATTTTCTAACATAAAAGCTAATGTTTTGCATTTATAAATATTGACGCTATATGAGATAAAATTCTTTTAATATTGTTATTCAGATAACACAATTATTAGCATATCAATTGCTGATTGATCAAATATATTTCATTGTTATATGATAAATAGCGGGTGAAAAAGCCGTTGTTGTTTATGAGAACATTTTTTTCAATATAAATAAACATGTATATAGGTTCTCCTTGATTTTTTGTGGTAATTTCGACATTAATACTTAAACGAAAGCCAGAATCTCATTGAAAATAGGGAATTGAAATTTTGTAGTAAACAACACGTTGTTCGGCCATGCGATGTTGTAACACTGCGCGTTGCGCTGTTACGTAATGATAACCTTGAAAGCGCTCCTTTAATGTTGTTCATTGAACCTAGATGTGATTTTTTTATTAATAAAAGTATCGTTCCCATACTTTTAAAAGATTTAGAACAAACTTTAACTAAGGTTCTCTATGTTCTTTATTAGTATTTGTTTTGATATTATCATTTTATAAATTAAATGTGACTACCACAGGATTGAAGGGTGTTAAACTTTAAACAATCACCTAGTATAAATAAACTATAATGTCGATTTGTAGACTCTCTTTGGCTTATTCTTAAAGTTTAATTAGTTATCAAAATTAATTCAAACACAGATTATTTGCTATAGTTACTCCCATCGTAGATAATTTTAAATTAAAATTTATTTTAAGCCCTTAGTAATAAATAAAATCCAAAAAAAAATTAACTTCAAATTTAAGGCAGATGGAAAATTTCATTGATAGAACATCGTATTTATAAAAGTATAGTAAAATTCTATCTTATTCAGACTAAAGCTCTATTTGTGCGATCTCTTAGAAATAGATTTAAATGAAGTGGTATATACCACATGATTTCACAGTAGCCGACAAACCTCATGACGCATTAGTATTGCACCCTAAACAGACTGAATGAATGACTTTTGTAGGACGCATTAAATTGTGAGTGTTTGTCGCTTAATAATTAAATATCTCTATATATAAATTATTTAGATATTATAATAGAAACTATGCCTAGTCTGAAATGAAATAGCATTGAGTAAAAAACTAAATAATTTTTACCCGAATTATTTACATATTTGTATTTTGTAAAAGCTGAGCCTTGTAAATTTGTTTTATGGCTTAATAAAATTGGTTTATCTTGAGATTGTGACTATTTCATATAAATAAACATGTCATGCTCGCAGCTCTTGTCGCGCTACGTCATATTTAATAAGGTGTCTAAAAAATAACTAAATATCGTCACTGAGTATAAGGTTCCTTTTTCTTCTTCTGTTATGCAGACTCTTGGTCCGCACATTTTCTTTTGCTTCTGTTTTTCTATTGTGTACTTTAAAAATGGTATCTGTGAGCAACTATTCAGTGTTTTTTCTTTATTTATTATAGTTTTATGTATTCATTTTTTATTATGTTATTGCTTTTATGGCGGTTTCATTTTAGCGTTCATGGTCATCTTTAGGTTGTAATCCACAAGTCCAGTGCCGGAGCGTTCACGGCCCAATGGATGAACCTACTAACCGCGTCGTCAATTACGTCGGTATATTAGATACAGGTGTCAGTGTGTCTGGATATTGCATATATGTATGCGTATGCGCTGAATAGTAAATTTAAGGCTATTAAAGTTTTTAGAACCTGCGATTCTTATAATAGCTACGCGTTCAGCGTTTTATAAATTGGGACAAACGGTGTCGTGCGCATGCGCAAGAGAGAGAAAGTAAACGGATAATTATTTAAATACAAATATTGGAGGCAATATTTATTTTTACCTTCCATTATTTTGTCTTTTACTCTGTAGATAAAATATATTATGGAACTAATACACATTGCAGACAAAGTCGCAGGTATCGATGACCATTTAATAGTTAAGGTTAAATATAGTAACAAAACGTTCTGGAATTTGAATTTACTATATATTACATCCAGACCAGAGGTTGAAATAGAATTGTGTAGATTGGTCTCATACATTTCGACTTATAAACAAACTAACTGACCGTTATAGAGACATTTATTACAAATATGTGAGTAATATACGTTTCATCAACTATTTATATGTTGCTAAGTGCTAAAATAATCACTTCGTTTAATTTTGTCTAATCTGTTGCCAATTTACTTGCAATATTTACATTAAATCATTAAAACAAACTGGTTGAAATGTAATAAAATTTATTGCCATGAAAAATATGTTCGGTGGTTAAATAATAAATGTATAATTAATCATGAACCACAGTAACCTGATGAAGAGGCGCCTGATATCATTTTAGAAAGCTAAACTTTTCATGAAAGTATTTATAGTTTGATGGATCTCTTGTGAATATCTAATTTAAGAAATAAGTTAATTTCAGTGCTTGATTTAAGTACTTATCTATTCAATCGGTAAATGTATGGCAGAGTGAATAAACCGTTAGAGAATCAACCAAACTCATAAGAAAAAAACAATAAAAACAAGGTGTGTTGTAAAAATACACGATAGGAGTGAAATTTTGTACTAAATGGAAACATCGTCTGAATGCAATACACGTAACCAAGGACAACTAGAAATAAAAAAAAAAAACAAGCGAGATGCTGTTTCCGCCCTTTTCTTTTATTAACGTGGGGAAATCCCTAACGGATACGCTACCCTCCCGAGGGAGAGGGTAGGTTATGTCCGATTCGCACGGACTAAAACCCCACGAGGTACCGTCCGCCACATGGTAGGGGCAGCCAGGGTTCGAGCATGCTCACTGACATGATAAACTGCCTCTGCGGCAGCCTGGCGAATGAACGCCAGGCTTCGCCCTACTATAGAGAGGCTACTGAATAGACGACCAGCAGCCTCCCCTTGTCAGTCTCACCCGTGCAACGAGGAGATGGGAGGCCCCGCCCCATCCCCTCAGGTTTGGCGACGGTGTTGGGAGAGACGGGTATTGCGCTTCGCCCCTCCCGCTGCTCTTCTTTGGCGAAGAGGGTCCCTTCTTGGATCTACCTCCCGGGCCCTCTCCGCCACCTCCTTCTGTGAGATGACGATCTCGCAGAAGGAGGCCACAGCAGCCTACACGTCCTCGCTGCCGAGCATGGCCGAAACCACGCCCGGCAGCGAGAGATCGTCCCCCACCGCCGCAACCAGGGCGCGGCGCTGATCGCCCCACTCGGCGCACTCCGAGAGAGTGTGCTGCGCGGTGTCCGTCTCAGCGCCGCACTCGTGGCATGCGGCGGTGGGCTCCCTGCGCGCTATACGATGCAAGTACCAACCGAAGCATCCGTGCCCGGTCAGCACCTGCACCAGGCGGTATGTCAGGGAGCCCCAGCCCCTATTCACCCAGGCCGACAGGACCGGGCGGACGGCGTCTATGGTAAGTTTTCCGTAACGCTCGTCCGCCAGGTGCCGACCCCACCTCTCTATTTGCTGTAGCCCGCAGCGCGGCGATCTCCCTGGGCTGCTGTTTCCACCCTACCCGACACAGTATTTACCCCCACCATTATTCGTTACACACAAAGGTTGCAGATCAGATCAGAATTTCCCTGAAACACAGCCATCGTACATTATAGATTTTAATATAAACATTGTTAATTTTATAGTGATCCTTATGCTGAATTGTTGCTCTAAATTTCAGATATGTTTGTACGGTCGTTACCTCTTTAGTCTATTAAGGCAGATATCTACCTTTTCCAATAACATTAAATACGTAAAGGAAAAAATAAAATACAAAACATTATTCACAAATAAAGAAACATTCGACGTCTGCATTATACAGGTGATTGAATTGCCAGTTGATAATCGTCGATTCGGTTCTGAAATAACATATGGAAGAATAATTAATCACAAACACTTGTATTTCAAATAGTTCTTCTACCTTTTTTAAAAATAAAAAAAAATGCGAAATACATTATTCTTTTCTGCATTCTCCGGAGTAAATTATTTTTCAATAAATCATATTCAATTTCAATATTTTTTTTAAATCTAAATGTTGTGAAAGTAATAGTGTAGCTAACGAAACCAGAATTTTGCTTAAAAAACAAAAATACTAATTTAATAGTTTTACTTAAAGTCCACTTGTAAATTATGAGCTTTCAAAAACGATTTTTCATTCTAAAAATACTATATTTAAAGTTTTATATCCGCTACTTTAAACCTTAAACTTCATTTAACATTTTTCCAATTTTTTTCAACGAAGACAGACTCGTTGACAAAAACTATACCATAGATATATAAACAATAATACAATATTGTTGTAATCAATTTAATGATCATTTGTTTACGTAAATGTCTATATCGATTTGGGCAATTACAAGTCGATCACTCGAATATAAACAGTACCCGATGAGTCGACGACCCGCCGAACTTTCCGTCCGTTAATCTTGAACTTAAGTATCAGCACTTTCCACTGTGTGTCGACTGTCGAGTGTCGCTGTGGAAAGCGCTGGAATATTTCACACAGGGTCGCACTCCACAATATATTTAAATAAGTGTTTATTTTAAAATCAAAATGAATATCTCCTTTTTATTTAGAATTATATTAAAAATGTATAGTCAATTTACTTACTAGTGAAACAATTGTTGCATTTATCGTCCAAAATAAATATTATTATTTAGAAATATATTCCTTGATATGATATATTTTAAATTATGGGTATACATCCATTTAAAACATTTTTTTCTGAGGCATATTTGTTTTAAGTAACAAAGATTAATAATTCGTGCAGATGGATGCCCATACCTTTTACCTCCAGTGGAACTTTTCTGTAGCCAGATATATAAATAATAAATTTTCTTTTTTCTAAAATCGTTTAACCACGCTTCTACAAATATTACCAATATATTATAGTGATGTAAATTTATACTATTGATGTTATTATATCAAAACACATGTTATATTTTACAAAATATACTCCTAAACTATTTTCAAGAGAACACAGGATCTTAAAACTGTACTCTCAATATATTCTTCATAACCAACTTAAACCAGCTTCATTTTATTGCCAAAAAATTACATTTCAGGTACCCTATGATTTAGATTTAGTAAAACGAATTTGAGTTTTTTTTTTTAATAATTACCTAAGTATTAAGTTTAGCAATAAGATTGAAAAACATATTATTAATTACTGAACAATAAGTTCAAACACTTTGTCAATCAGATGTTACTTTGAAAGGGTTATTTCTAGGGTGGTATTATTTGAACGATAGTGAGGTCTGGTAGTGGCAACCATCGCAGTTCATCTACTATGTGTAGTGGTTATCTATCTATATATAATAAGAATGTTACTCTAACGTGTTTGTACTTTTTACATGTTTGTGAAAAAAAAATATTGCATGTGTCTACGAATAAGTAATAAAATATATTTCAACGTTTTCATTTACATTTTCTTTTTGTCTGTTTATGGGACACGCATCTGGTAACGTATTGTGTTCACGATAAGACTTCAAAATAAATCATAAAACATATTGTCGAGTAACTTTCAGTCCTCGTTTCATTAAAATCGGTCCATTCTATCAAAAGTTATTATAATTGTAATGACGACGCGACCTAATTACGAGTGAAAAGTATTTAAGTAAATGTACTTCAACCTCATCCAAACAAGTGTTTTTCTAATATGATACATAACAATGTCTAGGAAACAGTAGATGAAGGAAAATGCTTTATATATTATTTTCACACAAGGAATTATAAAAATTCTTAAAATGAAGATCAGTAGTTAAGTAATATGTGTTAATGACAATAGATGGCGCCCAACATATAATTATTTCTGTGTTTCTTAGACTTATTTCGAAGTTATATTTTGAATTTATGAATATATTACTGTTCTTTTTTATTAATGCACTGAGGAGTTTAATGCTACAAGGTATTGTCTTTACCAAACAAGCGGTATTGTGGAGAAAAAAAATCCTATAACTAGTGTAAATAAACAAAAACTATCTGAAGCACTAAAAGTAATACATTATTTATATATCAATACTACATATGCGACATTATTTTTAGGTTATTCGTTTTTACTTTCATTTATTGAATTTTGCCACTGTACCTAAGTGATATAAAATAAAATGAAGGTAATAGGAATCATTATTATATAGTTTCTACTATAGTTTTTATAAGTGTTAAATTATAAAGATTGTATCTGATATTTGAAACAAAATGATTATAAACAACAAACATGACTGTTGTTTATTAGTTTAAATTCAAAGTTTCGAGAAACTGCATGTTGATAATATAAAAATAAGCACATGTCCGAGGCACGGCTAACCGTTGTTTTGAGTACCACGTGGTATCCCGAGAGTCAAATGAGTCATAATAGATTCAAATGATTTCATCAAATACTGTTTTTTTAGATTTATGTCCATGCAGACGCAATCACGGGAACAGCTAGTTAAAATTATACAAAAAAAAACTGTTCTTGTCGGTTCTTTTTGATGATTGGATTGTTTTCTGTGCCAAAATTAGTGTTTTTATGCTAATAAATACATTTACAAAACTATAATAAAACATTTTGAATCCAACGTTGAGTGTATGTAATCACAAGATATCAAAATAATGTTGTTCTCCTAAAAACAAGCAAAGAGAGGCAAAAAGTATTGTATTTTTAATATTTTTTCCTTTCAGTCAAAATACGTAAGATAAACATATTAAAATATTGACTTGGTAAGTTGCCTGAGTACGCTCCTGGATTAATGCGATCAAACTCTATAGACCTTTCAAATTAAGTTTTAGTTTACAGGTCGGACAATGTTCCAGAAATGTTAATTTAAGGGCTATAAACATAAACGATGGTGGAAATTTTATAAAAACTCCATTGAAACAAATGTAATCGGTAACCAATTGATATGTCATAATGTATGCAGCAAGTTTTCCGCATTATATCTTCAAAGAGTATCATAAATTTATGTTGCTTATTCATTAAATATAAGCACATTTTTATAATGCGTCGAGACTGAAATATAAGCCTAAAATATTCCAGTCAAATGTTTGCTGCCGGCCTTAGTAATTGACCTAGAGACGTCAATGTTTATAACAGCATCTTAATCGATAGTTATTTATATTTAAAAATCCCGACATTTAAAAGGTACCGAGTATATTTTATGAATGAAATAGACACAAGGAGACAGAAACGTTTTTTCCTGTTTTAATGTTATATCAAAGAAATATTATATACAAAAAAACTTTACAACAAATATTTAAAATGAACATCTAAGAACAATGTCCTTGTCTGTATGTTCTCGTAAATAGTTTTTTTTTATTACTTTCAAAAGTGCCATTGAGCACTAAATTTATTATATAGGTTTATTATGTTTACTTATAACAGAGTGAAGACCAACTGCGTGTCATGTTTAATCTATCTTCTATCTATACTATAATAAAACTGTAACAAGTCGAAATCTGAACATTAAATATTTTTTGAAAATTTTAATCAGGGTAGACTATATCATCGATATAGAAGCCAAAAATAATCTTTTTACAATTTTTGTCTGTCTGTTTGTCTGTCCCTATGAACACGCATCACTCTGAAAGTACTGAACCAATCTTGACGAAACTTGACAAAGTGACAGCTAATATTACGAGATTACATCAAATATACTTTTTGTCCCATAAAACGCAAAGGGTTCTTCAAGATAAAGGATTAAAGTCTAGAATCTAAACCCGTATTACTCTGAAATTACTGAACCAATTTTAAAGAAACTTAACACATTGATAACTGATATTACAAGGCTACATCCAGGATATTTTTTGTCCCATAAAACGCAAGGGGTTCTCCAGGATAACGGATGAAACTTAAAAAATTGTAGTTCATGTAATTCTTGACGGAATTTGGTAACTTCTGTTTGTGTTATATAAAGCAGTAAGATTAGATAAAAGTTTAAGATACATTTCATCGCGCTATGCATCTTCAAAAAAAAAACAAAAAGGGTGACCGATGAAATTCGAACAAACGTCCCCGTCGATATGATTAAGTCGACATACCGACGATTGCGCCAAGACGAACTGACGTTGCATGGCGAAATTATCTATCAGCTGAATTAGTTAAAAGTATAAAATCTAACGGCTAAATTCTATTAACGTATGTTTTTGTTTTTTATTATGAAGCATTTTATTTTCATTGATTCATTTGCAAACTACAACGATTGTAAAGAATATCTTATATCCTATTATTTATTACTATGTAAGAAAACTATAGTATTTAAATATAGTACCTATTTTTTTACAGCTGTTGGTCATTAAAACAGCGATCAGGTACTCATGTATTTTTTTTAGATGGCGTTTTAACATAATAATATCTCCATGGCAAATGTTGTCATGTTGAAATTTGACAGAAAACGGTGATTGTGGTTATCATTATAAAATTTAGATTAAGCTAAAAGCGATAAATAGTGGAATAATAAACTTTAAATGTCGTTTATTTTTTACAGAGCAACGCATTAGTTTTATCCCAGTTCCGTAAAATTCCATTTCAAAGTAGTGTCTTATAGCTATAATAAAACTGTAACTAGGTCGAAACTTATACATTAAATATTTTTTGATAATTATAATCGAGGTGAACTATGTTATCGATATACAAGTCAAAAAAAGTCTATTTACCATTTTTGTCTGACTGTCTGTCTGTGTACTGAACCAATTTCGACGAAATTGACACAGTGGTAACTAATACTACCAGATTACATTTAGGATACTTTCTGCCCCATAAAATACAAGAGGTTCTCTAGGGTAACGGATGAAAGACTGAAATTTGTATTCAATGAAATTCTTGACGGATTTTGGTTTTTTTTTATATCAAAGGAGGCAAACGAACTGACGGGTCACGTGATGTTAAGTGATCACCACCGTCCATATACACTAGCAACATCAGGAAAGTCGCAAGTGCGTTGCCAGCCTGTATATGGGAGAGGGGGG
Organism: Antheraea mylitta; assembly: GCA_014332785.1. Taxonomy (NCBI): domain Eukaryota; kingdom Metazoa; phylum Arthropoda; class Insecta; order Lepidoptera; family Saturniidae; genus Antheraea; species Antheraea mylitta. The sequence goes on along the minus strand of JACEII010000008.1, from coordinate 14,679,342 downwards.
GGGGGGAAGAAAAGGGAAAGAAGGAAACAGGAAGGGAAGTGGACCTCAGGCGCTCTCACTGACCGAACGAAACACAACAATGCAAGCACTGTTATTTCATGTCGGTTTTCTGTGAGAGGGGTGGTACTACCCCGGTCGAGCCGACCCATTCATGCTGAAATCACTAATAGCTTCAGCATGGCTCTACCACCTATTAATTTTCTTTGTGATATATATAGATACATATAGACAGATTAGCTAAACGTTTAAGTTATACTTCATATTTTTATCGTTTGGTATTCTGGAAATCCCTGGTACCACCGATCCGATTTTGAATTTTTTTTCAATTTTAGAAAGGTATATTATCCCTCAGCATTATAGATAATGTTTATTTTGGAAAAATATTTTCAATAGTTAATCACAAGGAATGTAATTTAAATTGACAAATATTAATTTATCGCCAATACTGAGAAGACATTTATCGACAATATATGTAGATTAGTATTTATCTTAATTGAACCCGGTAGGCGATGCTGCGAATGGGTTTAGGTTTATTTTAGAAAATTTCTCATATACAAACTATATTTGAGTGAGTCCCTGTATAGTTCAGATTTACAATTGAAAACGGTAGATGTCGCTGCGATCGCGTTTCAGTTTTATTAAGATTTTTCGCGGATAACAATACAATTAAAACAGGTAATAATCGTTTTTGTGCAGATGAAGTTGCATAGGTCAACTAGTTGAATCATAAAACTCATTAATCAGTGAATTAACTTTGAATTTAGGCAATTATTTATGGAATCAGATTTGGAGAACATTACTGTATTCGTTTCACACTTTATTATACACTAATAACCACTTCAGACTTCTCTTGTGTTTGTACTTTTATAAACGACTACACTTTACCCGCGACATCGCTCGCATTAACGCTGATAATGTAGCTTTCTATACGTGTAAGAAATTAAAAAATCGGTTGAGTATTTTTAAAGTTTATGCATCGCAAATAAAAAATATATAGATCTTATTTCAAATAAAAAATAGATCTTTTCACTTTATATTAGTAGTATAATCTGGTGTAGATGACATGACATACATAAACCATTTATGCAACGCAGGCCTAAATCTCTCAGATTTTTTTTATTTATATCGTAGAGTGCAAACGAACAGGTGGATCACCTGATGTTAAGTGATCACCACCGTCCATAGACACTTGCAACACCAGGAGAGTCGCAAGTACGTTGACAACCTGTGTTGGGAGAGGGAGGAGAGGAAGGGAACAGGAGAGGGGGACGGTGAGAAGAGGTGGGCCTCCAGTAAAGTTGTATGAATTTAACAAAGATTTTGTAAGAATACATTTACAATAAAAAAAAATTCAAAAGTAAGTTAAACATTTCGTTTCGACCGGATTCTTTTGAGCATTGACGAACCCGGTCAACTTTGGAGTGCTGTACCAGCGTTTTAAATGAATGAGATTAAAAAAAAACTATAGAGAAAAATATCCTCAAAAGATCATCTACAAGAGTGGTCTAAGGTATTTTTTTTAAACATGTATAAAAAAAGTTATAGAGCAAAAAAAAATTTTTTATAAAAAGTTTCGCACATTTTTGTTTATAATTTCTTTAATATTTTATTTACGGCAATAAGTTATATAAACAATTTGTAGGCAAAACAATTGGATACAAATTATGATTTTACAATTTTTTTGTAAGACGCATAGTTTCCAAGATATCATGAAAAAAGTGCTTTCACCTCTTTTTCCAAGATGGCGGCCGGGGAACAAAGGTGGCGACCCCACAAACTAGAGGTTGAGCTTCTATTGACTCCCCACATATGCCCCAAAAATAATATTGCGTCCTCTAAAAAATGCAATATTCGGTCCTTAAATTGTAATATTTCAATGGACTATACAGAGTCATAATGTAAATACTAGAAACTGTAATAAACTGGTCGTCCCATGTTTCAAACTTAGCAAAACCAGTTGTTGACATTTCTTAGGTAATAGTGTTAAGTTTTACAATAAAGTCCCAAAACATGTTACCGATTTGCCGGACTGTAAATTTAAGCGCCACGTGAAGCGGGTTTTAGTGTCAAAATGATGCAGAGTGGATCAGTATGTGAACGATAGTGATGTCTGGAATCGACTCCTCTCTGTGCATCCACTATAAGCTATTGTATGATGCATTGGAAATATATGTTAAAAAAAGTACCCGATCCAGTTTCTTGCCGGTTCTTCTCGATGGCTGGGTTGTTTTCCGAACCGGTGGTAGTTTTTGACGTTCATAAGCGCCTTATTAGGGACTAAACTGAATAAAGTATTGTTGATTTTCATTTTAAGTTTCATCGACTTTCTCGTTTAATAATGCTAATAATATGATAAAGAAAATTGAAATATTTATTGTTTGCTTGTTTACATTCTGAAACGGTTAAACCTATTTTGGCGAAACTTACTACAAAGTAGACGATTCTTCAAAGTATTATTGATTCCAATATATAATAGTTTCCTTTTTATGATTTTCAATTATTTTAAGTTATTAATTAGTGTACTTTAAGTTCATAAGTTCCTTGTCCCTTATATAGTTCAGTTTTTATAAATGTCACTTATAAATTTAACTTTAAATAGTTAAGTTTCATTTTAATTAGAGATCTCGTCTCACCCCAGCTGTAACGGCAGTCGTTCACCGCGAGGGTTTGGTTCATAACCCACTATCTTCCCCGAGAGGGTGGCGTATCCATAAGAGATTTCTCAACGTAAAAAAAGTTCCACTTTAATTATATATTATTAATTCTGCATATATTCTGCATACATATAAAACTGTTAATATTTTCAACTTAGATGAGATATCTGTACCATAGGTTTTACTTGTTACTAAATAATAAATAAAGTGTTATTTAGATTATTACACTCTATCACTGCGCTTTTTTATTATAGGCTTAATGGTAGGTAATTATCAAATTTAACAATGGTAACTTAAAACCAGTAACTGTTTATAGAAGGTTGGTAGTGATGAAAAAAATGTCATTTGAAAAAAGACAGTTCACAATTAATGCGAATAAAAAAGTTTCTATGAAATAGTAAAACCATTTTCACGAGTGCGATGTGGGTATTAGATAGTATATGATAATATTAATATATTCACGAAGTATTATAATATATTTGTACCATATGTTTCCTTTCCTCTTCCATTCAGTGAGGTCATTGCTCTTTCGTGTAATGGAGCCCAAAAAAGATACGTCGATCCTTGAAATGTTTTATGCCTTTGTCATTCACTTTACCCGTGTTTCTTGAATATCTAGGTCGAACAATTTGTTTGTTTCAATCATTGCTATGTATCATCGCTTGAGGACTTTGCCTTCACAAAAATGCTGTGGGGGTCACACTTACCGATTTTTCTTTATAATACCGCAAGATGTCATAAAAATTATATCAGATGCGCGAAAAGCTTTATAAATATGACTATTATTACGTTACCTTCATAGAAGGTCGGGAACTAAAATGCTTTACGCAATCTTAAAACTGATATAATTTTCTATTTAGCCTAGATGAAGTTTCTGAAACAGTAAAAAATAAGTTTTATTAAGAAAATATGTATTCGTAAAAATATATAACAACGTATATGTATGTAACAATACGTAGAAACGTAAAATACTTAAAAAAAAACAATAATTCCAATAATTTCTCGGTTCAACTCAAATAAAATGTCGACAAACAAATGCCTAAGACTTCGTCCACGTTAAATTACGATTTAAATCTGAATTACAATAATATACAACTTAGCGCTACCTAGTGGCGAGGTTTAACAAAACGGATAGCATAAATGTGAGAGTGTAATTTTTCCGGTGTGTGATACAGTTTCATCAAAATCTGATGGGATTAAATATTGTTACTTTTCGATTATTGAACTATATAAATAATCATATTACATGTAGATAAAATGATAGACATCTTCTGTTGTACCCGCTTCACGCAAAAATTAAATAAGTTTCGATTTTTTTTATTTTACACTTCTTACAAGCGTGACAAGCTTTTATCTAGAATAGAAATATCACGATATCTTCATTTAATATAGAGTTATTAAAGTTTTACAGAACTACATTTTTTATAAGCACGACAAAAGACCAAATAATTTTTTTGAGTTTTGTAGTTTTGAGTCAAAACTACTACCAGATCGGAATACAACCCAGTCATCAAGATGAACCGGCAAGAAACTCGATCTGGTTTATCTTTTCATAATACATTTAAATATAATTACAACATAGTAAACATATAAGGTTACATTCGTTTTTGGTGGATGCACAGAGAGAGGCCTCACTTCCAGACGTCGCCACCGTTCACATATTGATCCACCCTGTAATAGCCTTTATGAATTAAAACTCGCTTGAAATAACACTTGAACTTGTTATCTGGCAAGTCGGTAATGTGTTTTGGGACTTTATTATAAAATCTAGCACCATTACCTAAAAAACTATGACTGGTCTCTTAGTCAGCCTAAAACATGGAGTGACCAGTTTGTTATTATTTCTAGTATTTACATTATGTCGGTATTTTACTAAATCCAGATTATCTAAGTTTATTGCTTATATACATTTCCTCTCAGTGGTCATAACACTATTTTATTACATTTATTATTCATCTTTTTTCAGTGTATGTAGGTAAGGTATATGTAAGATTGATGAAGAGTAATTCAAAGCGTTAGTCATCGTAAGTCCATAAAACCAGCCTCATATCTAGCTAATAAAAATATTTAACACAGTATAAATAAACTAGTTGTTGATTTGCTTTTAGGCATCTAGGTAATTGGATCGTGCGCTCTATATATGGAAGCACTATGGAATGGCCATTATACAAAACTGGCTTCAACGTCGATAGTCTAACCTTTAAGTTGTTTTATGTTTAGTTAAATGTTGTTCTATATTATTAGAAGTAAGAAACATGTATGGTGTTAAAATATATGATTCAAATATTATTCTATTAATTTGTTCTATTTAAAGCATGATACGAACGGAAATATCTGTGAACGTTTTAGTTTATGTGCTTGATTTTATGAATATGATACTTTTGGCAATTATTATTTGTACATTTCTTTTTCTTTTTAAAAAGACATCTCCAATTACTTCATTAATAAAATAAACTGTGTCGTGGGAGGATTATGAAAGCATGCAAATATAATCAAACAAGAAGAATTACTTATGAATGTAGGCCATGAGAAGTCGGTTATGAATGTCAAAGCTACCACCGGATTGGAAAACAATCCAGTCATCGAGATGAACTGAGAAGAAAGTAGATCCGGTTTACTCCTTCGTGTTATATATTTTTACTAAACATAAGTAGTTACATTCGTTTTTAGTGGATGTATAGATTGTATAGATATGTCATTTCCAGACGACAAAATCGTTCACATATTGATCCACCCTATAGTAGCGTTTAGACATTAAAACCCGCTTGACATAGTTCTTAAACTCACTATCCGGTATATCGGAAATGTGCTTCGGGTTCCACCAAACCAACTTCATGGTGTCGTTTTGTTATAAAACCTAACACTATTATCTAAAAAAGTGTTTATAATCTTAGTAAACCTGAATATATGGAATGACCAATTTTTTGCTGTTTTTAGTATTTATATTATGTTAGTTTTTTAGTATGTAGTAATGATATATTTTATAATATACGAAAGAAATCGTGTGATAAGTAATTGGAATATAAAGTACACAAGAAGGCTTCCCAATATTTCAGGCAGCGGCTCAATCCTAGGTCTGTTCCCTCGGCGTAGAGCCGTTGAGGACGCTGCTTGCGCAATACAGTGACACAAAATCTTACAACACTGCAACAACAGAACACATATCACCTCCACACACGTGCACGCACACGTGCTTACACATGAAAGTGGAAGGGCTTTATTTTTCTTTTTCCCTTATCGAACTGAAATAGTTTAGAAAAATTATACAACACAAAATACGTATTGGAGTTGTTGAGGTATGCTTGGTACACATATATGTTTCGTTAACTCATATAAGTATGAACATGTAGCTTAGCTTAAGTTAGATCAGGTGGGTCGCGAATTGTCCGTGCGAGTCGGACATAACCCACCCTCTCCCCCGGGAGTGTGGGTACCCATAAGGGATTTCACCACATTAAAAAAAAAAGTATCAGGCAACAGTTCAAGCCGAGGTGTGCCGTGCACTCTTGAGCTAGTTGCCCAAATAAAATCGGCTGAGTGCCTTAAGCACTCGCCTTAGTAGTCCGGTGAAGCTGTTAAGACCTTACTAGGTCAATAGCGTAGTCAGTTCGAAAAAAAAACTATATTTCTGACAAGTCATATCATCAGAAGTATTTTTGTTATTACGCGTGGTATTACCCTGTATTTATGCGTGTTGGTAAGGACTTTCCCAATCTCTCGTCTGGTTAACTTATACCTTCTAGTTGAAAATATGTCGTCAAACACCGTATAGATGTTTTACGGCAGCTGCCAGTTCCCCAATAAGTATAGCTTGTTTAGTATCTTAGACCAGATCATTATTTTAAAACAAGTTGAGACTGTAGTAAAACCTATAAACTTTATAAAAAATCTGATTTAATAATATCAATACATTTATATTTTAAACGTGTTTATGATTATTTCATAACAATTTATTTATTACATATAAACACCCTTTAAATTGTAGCAAGTTAGTAATGAAACAATTATTTCACAATATAATACCAATTGTTTCATTTCAATTATAACGTTATACGGTATCATACTGTATTAAAGCTATTCTCTTAAAAAACTTTTCTCAAAAAGTGTAACCGCAAAACAATTTCAATTAGTTACGCGACTTTCTTGTGAAGTTCGCATAAAAGGTTGAATTTCATTGAATTCTCGTCTCGCGAACATAACGGCTATGTAATATTTCCAAGAGCTTTGCCATTTATTTCACCTTATAAAATATTATGTAACGTTATAAAAGTGTTTATATTCAAATTGTAATACGAAATGTCAAGTTAAATTAATAAATGTTATTCTATAAATGCAAAATGAAAAGCTTTTTTAACGGTTGCCCGGTGAAGCTGTTAAGACCTTGCTAGGTCAATAGCGTAGTCAGTTCGAGAAAAAAAAGAAAGCTTTTTTAACATAGATTATTTGTATCTAATATATTCATAATAAATGTATGTTTTTATTTGTCCCGTGCTCACAGAGAGGTAATCCGTTCTCTTATTTGCATGAATTAATTCAAATAGTAAATATAAACATTGATTATAACGCTATCTTTTCAAGCAAAGAAATAAACCATCTGAAATTGTGTAAGACAGAATGTTATATAATGCTTAGGGTCGTTAACCCTTTAATGTATATTGCTGCCGATTGTTTACATTCCATTTCTATCTCTGATAGAAAATATTTTATGTTTGAAAAAAAAAACGTTCACGTTACTTTTGGAGGGTAAGTTGTAAATGCTTATTTACTTTTATATGTCCATTATATTAAGTCACAAAGTTGAGTGTGTTACTCTGAAGAATATTTTGTATTTTCAAGTTAGCTATAAATATATATTTATCTGATCAAAAAAAAAACTAGTCATCTCTTGTCAAGTAAGCCATCACTGTTTTATGTTACATTTGAAAATTGTATTGCATATATCGGGAAGTCACAATGACCTGCAATACCACGCTATTGACTATATCGGTGGTGTTACTAATGACCTCAAACGCTATTGGTTGAAGTTCTCTTTTCATTAATTACCCCGATGTGAAAGGCCATTGGTGTGAGGTATTGGCTGTTTATGTATCTTGACGCCTTAGAAGGCGACTGATGACTAGAGGCTGGGCATACTCGCTCAGACAGTCGAGCTAGTCACACCTACGGATAATTCGTCATAACCATACTACATTGCTATATAAAACTCAGTTTTATAATTCAAAAACAATCATGTCAAATACACAATAACTGCTGCTATGGAGTTTTTGGAGGGATCTATCTCATGTAGTAGATTTTATGTTTTATTCATAACCTTGTGTTATTTTACTTTATATTATGTAACATTAGTGGTATTTTATGTAATATAGTTCTGTTATTTTGCCCGCGTGAACTGAATGTAAAATAATACCACGCACTTACAGACTACGGAGAATAATGAAAGTTTGAAATAATTTCGACAATAGTCCAGGGTTTGAACTTTTGTTTTATATTAATAATTTTGCTAAAATAGCACGTCTACACTTGTGGGTGGGGAACCTTTCCACTAATATAAACAATTTTAAAGCACGGGTCAACAGACAATTTCGCAGCATAAATTAAAAAAAATACTGAATTTACTCTTATTACAAAAGTTGATAAATTAAAGGTATTAAAGGTAATAATAAAAAATTATGTATTTCAGTGAATTGCATTATTAAATTATGTATTCATTGATAAGAAGTTTTTTTTTACTAAGTCATGGAATTTATTTATTGCTTTACTCTTTTATATAGAATAAAAAAAAATTATTAAAAATTATAGTGGTAGAGCCACGCTAAAGTTATTACTGGTTTCAGCATGAATGGGTGAGGTCGCTTGAGGTAGTACCACCCTCTTACAGAAAACTGATGTGAAGTAACAGTGCTTGCGTTGTTGCGTTTCGTTCGGTCAGTCAGAGCGCTGAAGGCCCCACCTCTCTCCCCCCTTTCCTTTCCTTCCCATCCCTTCCCTTCCCCTTCATCAATATACAGGCTGGTAACGCACTTGCGACTCCCCTGGCGTCACTAGTGTCTATGGACGGCGGTAATTACTTAACATCAGGTGACCCACATGTTCATTTACCTCCTTTGATATATATATATATATATATATATATATATATGCCTGATGGTAAACACAGTACAATCCAAAAATAATAGCGACCACCGATTGACACACTGTCCATCGCCAGTCGCCACTATCATGCCGGCCTGTAATAAGCTGGATATACACTAGCTGATCCCGAAACGCGACCTGTAGGAGCGAATCACTATTACGGGCTTTTTCGCCACATACATGGTGGTTGCGACCCAGTCGGGCTGTAAAACCCTACCACCCCGCTTGCGCCATTGCCTCGTTCGTTATTCAGCAGGGTGCACCACGTGCAGGTGAGGTTGGCTTGAGTGTCTCAAGTCTTATGATGTTATTCGACACCCCTTACACCCCAAAAAATTATCTTAAGGGCTGTAGCTACTTATAAACGCTTAGAAATAGCTCTATTACTGTGCTATGGTTTCATCATGATATATTTCTTCACTGAAAACCTTAGCTCAATCGCAAGGATTCGAACCTACATACGTCGAATGATACGATGTCCAAACACACTAACAACATCAAGTGATCTGTTCATTTGTCTCGTAAGATATTGTAGCGAACGTATAACCTACTATATAGAATAGTCTACTATTCTATTTCTTAGAATAAAAAAAATACAATTTGTATGTATTTTGTACGTAATAAAACTGTAATGCAGTGATATTATCTTAGTGTATAATTATGACAATTTATACAAATTACGAAGAATTTATGAAAGTGTTTTGCAGAACATGTGTTCACGTCAGTATTTGTCATAATGTTTGGAAACATCGCATAACAAGACCTGTGATTTAACAACCACCGTTTTAATAGCGTTAAATTCCACTCCCAGTACTCACAATACTGAACCGTTAGAGGCCGAGACCTTGGATATTTCTTTGCATTTTACTACTTTGTTGAATAATATTATTTGTTTTCCTATTCAATATGCCGGAAGAAAAAAAATATGTTACACATTCGCGATCGGCCAGCCGAGGCTAATTGTTATTTAGTGTCATGAAATACATCGCATGTTATTTGTACGCTAGGTTTTAAACAATATCCATTATCGTTTGTGTTCCTAGTTTTAACTCTATAGGTGACATTGATATATTGAGTAATTGTGAAAATGGAAATTTAAAAGCAGTCATTTATTACGTTTCGTGAATTGTTTTTCCCTTGAATAAAACTGTCAAGACATACGTTGCCATTGCAAATAAATAAAATGATAGAAGTCTACTGCTTTACGCACATTATATAAAACTACTAGATAGATCTTGATACATATTTAATTTAAATTCTTAAACCTTAGTCCTTATCTAAAAATACATTATCACCATATCTTTATTTAATACAATGTTGTTAAAGTTTAAAAAAAACTACGATTCTTATAAGTAGTACCCGTTGAGCAATGTGGTTTTCCCGTACAGTAGTAGAGCAAACGATGTTATATGCATGCGTCGAAGAGGAAAAGTAAACGGATAACATTGTTTACGTATAAATATTGTAAGCAGAGCATGTTTTTGCTTTGATTTTTTTAGTTTTTTCCTTAGTATATATAGCGGGCACGGCAGACGTTATCCCGCCCTAATTATAAAATTTCTTTGACAAAATATAGACCAAAACCTTCCTCGTGAATCATTTTATCCACTGCTAAAAACCGCATGAAAATCTGTTCAGTAGTTTTTAAGCTTATCACGAACAGACAGAGAGGCAGATACGGTACAGGACTTTGTTTTGTACCATGTAATGATATTGTTAAGATAATAAAAAAAGTAGACGAAATCGCGGGTGTAAACTAGTTTTCAATATAATCGTGGAGTTTGTTATTATCTCAGGATTTATTTTTAATGATATCGGTATAGTTCCATGTTGTTTGACCTTATTTCTAAATCTACTAGGAAACTATATGAAATTAAACTAAACTATTGTTAATTTTGTATCTCTAGCTGTTTGTATACTACACTCGTAAAGGAAACAGAGTTTTCAACAAAAAGAATTATTTTGATATTTGTTTTACATGAATTAAACAGTCTTTGTATTACACCTTCTTAAAAACTTCTGGGAGAACAAAAATAGTGGCAATCGTCGAGATATATGGCATCATCAATATCAACAGTCACTTTGATTATTATGTCCTTCTATAAACATAAATATAGTTAGATGCGAAGAAAGAAGGCATTTCTTATTACAATATAGGAATTCTAAAATATCTATATTCCATCAAAGCAATACGTTTATACTTGTAGTAGTTGATAAGTACTTTTTGCGATTGGTTCTTAATACAATTTTATTTCCGTTATGAAAACATAAAAGCGCTACATTGCTATGTTTTGTCCTTAGGTCATAAAATATACTGTTAAAATTATAAACGACGTAGGGGAAGTTGCGGGTATCATTTAGTATTGGATAACGATGTAACAGAAGGTGATGTAATGTTGAGACAAGAGAATTGGCTCTTAAGTATCACACCAGAACACAGATTAGCAACATGAGGAAAGTAATTAAAATACCACTATGCTAGTTTTTTTTATATCATAGGTGGCAGACGAACACGTGGGTTACCTGATGTTAAGTGATCACCTCCGTCCATAGACAACCAGAAACATCAGAAAAATCGCAAGTGTGTTACCAGCCTGTGTTGGTGAGGGAGAGGAGAGGGAGGGAATGGAGTGGGGGTAGGTAGGCCTCCGGCGCACTCACTGACCGAACGAAACGCAACAATTCAAGCACTGTTACTTTACGTCGGTGTTTCTGTGAGATGGTGGTACTACGCAGTGCGAGTCAACCCATTCGAGCTGAAACCTTCAGCGTGGCTCTACCACTTTCAAGATTTCATCGTGTCGTCAAGATGATTCCAACTGTTATCGATCAACGCAAGGTTCGTATGCATTACTACTAACCTGTATACTACATATACATAAAAATATATTAAAATGTTAATGTATTGAAACGTAAATAATAATTCATATATCGGTCACTCAACTTTCTTTTTATTCAAGCAAATCTCAAATATTTGTATGAAATTTATTTAGATAGCAACTTTGCTCTAAAGAAAACGAAATGTTTGCTAAATAATAAATAACGTAATAAGTACAAAATTATGTAATATTTAGGATTTACTTTTTTTTTTAACTTTATTTTTGGCAATTAATCTTTCAGATTATTACTGTCATCGTCACGTAGTCGATAATATTACAAGCGTCGTGCAATCACTTCAATATTGCGTCGTGTGAGTCAATATTCTAACAAGATGGTGGATCCCTTGTTAGGACCTGCTAGGGAGTTTTTGTGGCATCTCAGAATTTCATGCTCCGTGGTATTATTTTCTATTCACTTCACTTATGCACAATAAACTAACTAGATTACGTAAAACTCCACCAAATTTACAAAATATAGAGTCCAATAACACAAGATTATGAATAAAATATAAAATCCACTACATGACAGACTAAAATCCCGCCAAAAACTCGGGATTTACTTAAATTGTCGCGACTTTAAGATGGACGAACGTATATTTTCAGAACTCTTATAAAACGTACTACAATATACATTCAACAAGTAAAAAAACAATCCTCACTCTTTGAGTTTTCATACAAAATGGGACTATGTTAAATGAAGAAAAGTTTGAACGACCGCTATACATTAAAATAGTCGGTTATTCTGTGTTAACCTTATTACCAATTTTGATAATATTAGATAGGAATGAGGTATACTGACCATAAAAATGTTATTGTATGTCTAAACCAGATACATTGTTCTAGAATATCGAGTTCTCGAGTTATAATTCAAAAATAATGATAGTAAAATCAGAATGTACGATCTTCATGTTTATGATGTTTGGTATTCATATATGTTTTTAGGTTAAGTTCCCGCCGTTCTTTTAGTTTTATACTTTAGATCTAAACCTAAAGAACTACCTTTCGTTGAAGTAAAGATAATATCCCTTAAAATGTATTTTTATTATCTAAAGATTTCTATTACATTCTTTTAATGGTTTGGCACATTAAGTCTGTGTGTACATAAACTAAATATTTTATGCTAGAACATAGAACATACTGCTATATCCTTAAAATGTATTTTAGTTATCCAAAAATACTACATGTTAGTAGGCGCATTACGTCTGTGTGTAAAGAAATTATATATATTATGCTAGAACATGACTCCCCAAAAACTTTTTTGTTTCGTAGACTTGTCAAGTTTTTGTTATGTGTGGTCTACACCCTGTTCACCTGATATTGATTTTTAGGCAATTTCTCGACTTCAAATATTTTTTGAAAATGTAGTTAAGTCTATATCATCTATACTAATATTATAAAGAGGTAAAGTTTGTGAGTTTGTGATGTTGTAAGTGGTAATCTCAAGAACAACTGGCCCGATTTAAAAAAGTTCAGTGTTATATAGCTCATTTATCAAGGAAGTTTATATACTATATCTTCACGTTAAGACTAATAGGAGTGGAGCACCAATGAAAAATATTTCAAAATCTGAGTTTTTTTCCTCTTTTGAGCAACCGCTGCGTGTTATTGTTAGACCAAAGTAACTATTACTACGCGGACAAAGTCGCGGGCAAGGGCTAGTAATTTATATACACAGATACGTCTGCATATATAAAGGAGAATTATGAAACCAGGCATTATGTGTATTTTTTCATTCATAGAAATCCTAATTAAATTTACGATCTACTTAAATGAGATCATCGCCGTTGGCCTTTATATGCATCTCATGGACCCCTATTTTTTCCGCTGAGATTGACCTCCTGACTAGACATCATAGAGCCCTGGGGTTCAATATAGACGATTTTGGGAATCGTCTATAATTGCTAGAGATTCTTAAACTCGCATAAGCTACGAATATCAAGTTACTACAGTTATATTCTGGTAATTATATTCTTGAAACCGTCCTCAGTGTGAGCTCAGTGAGATCATATTATCAACAGAAATTATGAATTCTTATCAAAATACTATTATACTCAGTACTAACCGAATCACATAAAAATATTTATTACCCAACGAAGTGGGCACGGTTCAGCTAGTATTCGATAAATTCGTTAAAAAATATCACATATATAGGCAAATTTTACACGATCTGTTTATACAATACATATTAACCTCGTAACATAATAAACGGTAAAATAAAACAGGAAAGGAATATAGAAGTTAACGAAGCGCGTATTTCCTAATATAGTAGTACTTCAGGTTCATGATATGTTTTTGTTCCTTTAAATCCCGTTTCCTCGTAAATCGAGTTTTATAAGGAAACGTATTACATTCCGTACCAAATGTGATTAAGTCTAATCTTCATACTGAAAGAGTATCATGTTTGCGCTATGTTTACTGCAGGCTTCTGTTTGAAAACTATATATAAATGGAATATTGTAGTAAGCACGTGAGGCACGATTAGATGCAGACACGTGCAAGTTTATTTAGTGATTGATGTATTTAACAATTCAATTAATACACAAAGCGACGGGAATTTCCATCTAAATGTTTGGACTTGACAACTGTGTTATACTGAATGTATATACATTTGAATAACGTTTCTCAATGTTTATTGAATATTTTTCATAGTAAACTGTATGTATCCATAAATACTGAAACAAAAAAATATCTATTGCAAATAACATTTATTACTTTTACAGTGTGTTCGTTTAATTACATAAATATAAAACAATTTACAATATAAATAGCTTATTCGAAATGGTCTCCATTGGCTGCAATACTGTCCTTTAAACATTGAGGCGAGTTATCAATAGAAGTACGCACTCTTTCCATGGGAAAATTCTTCACTGCCAGTCGTAAGGATTTTGATATATTTGCAACTCGAGGGTGGCAGCTATCTTGGTGGGCATTAATATAGTCCCATAATAATGATGATTTCGATACAATCTTTTACTTGGTAGAGCCACGCCGGGGTTATAACTGGCTTCAATACGAATGAGTCGGCTCGCCCGGGGTAGTACCAATCTCTCACACAAAACCGAAGTGAAGTAACAGTGCTTGCATTGTTGCGTTTCGTTCGGTCAGTGAGAGCGCCGGAGGACCACCTCTTCTCACCTTCCCTCACTCCTCTTCACTTCATCCCCTCCCCCCCCTCAACACAGGCTGGCAACGCACTTGCGACTCCTCTGGTGTTGCTGGTGTCTATGGATTGTGGTAATCACTTAATATCAGTTGACCCATAGCTTGTCTCCTATGATTTAAAGAAAAACTCTGGTTCATTGTAGGGATTCGAAAATATATCCATCGATGTAGTGTCCGAAAATTTTACCACAAAGCCGTCATACATATACATTTTTTTTCGAACTTTCTACGCTGTTAACCCTTCAAGGTCTTAACAGCTTCACCGGACTAACAACATAAACATCAAACGACGACTACCGATACATTGAAGATCACTGTCATATTTGGGTGCATTATATGTTGCGGTCACTTTGTGATGCGACAATCAATAAATGATATCTACTTATATTCCCATAGACATCTTACACATGACTAAAGTAAGTTAAGTTTGTCTAGCGTTCCTCGTACAGGATGATAGATAGACGCTAAGGCAGCACATTACAGATAAATAAAATAGGAATTGAATTAAATATATTAAGAAGTCTAGAATCGACTCTCGTAGGTTAAACATGTAGTATAGGAAGTCTAAAATCGACTGTAATATCGACTATAATGTAATCGTTTTAAGTTTTAAAAAGTCAAATGAAGTGCTCCCGAATTTATCTACCTATTTCATACAAAACTTAATAATGTTAATAAAGATATTTACAAATATTAAATTAAAGCGTTTTACTTTTAATATAGAACATTAAAAAAAACCGACTTCGATATGAAAAACCAATAAAGCTCTAAAAAGCGAAAAGAACTACATTATGCAATTAATTTTTTAATTTTTGCTTTTAGTGCGTTATTGGTATTTCAAACTGAAGTCGGTTTTTTATATGTTAATCAAGCACCCACCATCTTTAAGTATAACAAATTCAAATAAAAAGATAATCATTAAAATCGGTTCACAATTGACAAAGATATCGATTTACATACATAAAAAAACATACAACCGAACTAACCTTCTCCTTTTTCGAATTCGGTTAAAAAACTATTTGTATATCTATCTCTCTTTCACTACATACCATACAACAAAGTCCTCTGCAACGTCCGTCTGTTCGCAATAAACTCAAAAACTACTGAACGGATTTCCATAATGTTTTCACCAGTACATAAAGTGATTCGCGCGGAAGGTATATCATTTGTCTAGTTTCTTTTTATTAACAGGGCGGGATTACATCCGTCAGGCCCGTTAATATATATACAAATTGGAGAACATAAAACAGTTCAGCACATTTCTCTCTTTGTAGTCCGGTGAAGCTGTTAAGACCTTGCTAGGTCAATAGCGTAGTCATGTCAAGGAAAAAAAGTCTCTTTATGAACCGAGTTTCTTTATACTTTCCTTGTTTAGTAGCTATTAACATTAATACAATAAAATAAAATATATTGCAATGTTTTTTTTCATACCGTCCATGACACTATATGCATTTCAGTAAACTGAAAATTTACGTATAACGATGTATAAAAAAGTTGTGATAGACTCTTTGACAAAAAAAAAGTTAAGTAACAAAAGTTAAGTAAAACTTAAGTAGATTAATATTCATACCAAAAGGTTTTAATCAAAAGCGCAAAAAAGATTCATCAGATTTGTTTTTGAATATGTATGGCGGCCATTTTGAAACTCGCCATTTTGATTCTATTGCATCTTCGTGTATGTCTTCAGGAATGAACAAACACGGAAAATTTTAAATCGCGCTAGTGTAGAGGAATTGGAATTCAGCCTGAAAGAAGGTTGACCTAAACAAACATTGCAAACTAAATAAATATAAACTGTAACAATGGAGTTTTTGGCGGGATTTTAGTCCGTCATGTAGTGGATTTTATATTTTATTCATAATCTTGTGTTATTTGACTATATATTGTGTAAATTTGGTGATGTTTTACGTAATATAGTTAGTTTATTATGTATAAGTGAAGTGAATGGAAAATAATAACACGGAGCATGAAATTCTGAGATGCCACAAAAACTCTCTGGAAGGTTCTAGCAAGGGATCCACCATCTTGTTAGAATATGGTTTCACACGATGCTTAATATTGGAATGATCACACGAAGTTTGTGATATTATTGACTACGTGACAATGGCAGTAATAATCGGAAAGATTGATTGCCAAAAATAAAGTTAAAAAAAACTGTAACAATAGTTAAACAACCATATTCAAATTTCCGCGGCGGACGACTACTATAACACTAATATACACTCTAAATCGTCTTGAATTTATATTAACATTTATCAAAGATCGATCATAAGATACTATATTACAGTCAACGTGCGTTCCACGTTGACCGTGAAGTTTCACATTTGAATAAACAGTAAACTGATTTCAAGACAAACTTGCAATGGCCTCCGGTGTAATTTGTAAATACATACGGTATTTAAAAATACTATTGCCGAGGTAAACGTATTTGATTATCAGAAATGTAATGATGCATGTCTAAATAACTAAAAGTTCTGGATTGGATTTCGTTCACAATTTTTTTTAATTTTCTTTTATTATCTTTACACTTTAGAAGCTTAGAGAATCCGTCCGATTATGACGTACAGTTGTCCGGTCAATGCACACGCGCAAAATCGTATTCATATGTTGCAGGTTCTCCAGAACCGAGCCCTACGTAAAATTACCGGTGCCCCATACGTCTGGAATAAGGATCTCTACTGATACCTGGAGATGCCTTTTGTCTGGGCGTATATAAAATCACTCACACGTAGTTACTTCGCAAAAGCCGCAAATCATCCCAACCCGTTAGTGGTATCCGCCGCGAACTATAAACCCATACCCAACGCTGCGCAGTATAGAAGACGACCGCGACACATTTTTACCGACCCTGCCGATTGAATCACATCAGCAAACGATCAGTACCACCCTGTCTCTTCAATCAGAGCGTGTTCACGCCCACGCCCGCGTAACCACAGATCACGCCGCCGTGGTCTGGGGGTAAATTTCGTTCCCGCACACGAGATTAGGTCCCCCTCGGTAGCGGCTCAAGCCTAGGTCCGTTCCCTCGGCGTGGAGCCCTTGAGTACGCTGCTCATGCGGTACAGTGACACAAAACCTTACATCACTGCTACAACATCACACACATCACCTATAGGTACACACGTGCAAGCCTACACGCTTACACGTTGTTTTTCTTTTTCATAGAAATAAACAACAAGCAGTTCTACCCTTATTTTTCCTTATCCTATCCTATCCTATATAGTTTAGAGGAATTTATCGGACACAAAATACGTATAAGAGTTTTTGAGGCACGCATGCTTGGTATATATGCATGTTTCAATAACTCATATACGTATACCTAGATAGCTTAGCTTAGGTTAGCTCAGATAGGTCGCGATTTTTGCACAAAACAGGTAACAGCCCAAGCCGAGGTGTGCCGTACACCCTTGAGTTAGTCACCCAAACATCTAAAATCGGCTGAATGCCGATTGCGCTCGCCTCAATAGTTCGCTGAAACTGTAAAGATCTTTCCAGGTCAACAGCGTGTCCGTTTCGAAAAAAAAAGCTTAGAGAAATTTCGTATAAAACATGCATGTTGTATAAGAAATCAACTACTCGCCACGTGACATAGGCATTCACAGTTCGTCCCTTCTCAGTGATGATGGTTTCTCATCGGGCGGCCCACACTTCCTCGGTCCTCGAGACTCCGCATCGTGTCATACGATTCTCCAGCATATTTACTTCATTCTAGCTCAGCATATTTTTTTACCTACACTTGGTGTGATAATTACTCTGCTCCTAGGCATTGTAGTTTGATCTTCCTTTGATAAATCTTGATGTTCGTCATAAGTCACAAAAACGGTTTTCCAAGTTTTACTACTGTTTCCAGCAATTAGCACTTTACAATAAATAAATATCGATTGATATCTTGAGCTTTAAGGAATCTACCTTCACTATTGCTCAGCGAATTTTCTTTATTTTGCTTCCGTTTAGTAGATATTGACGAGTTTTAGCTAGGTAGCTTTTCGATAAATTATGTTGTTTTTATAAATAAAAAATTAGTACCAATATTATTTTTTGAAAATTCTCTTTTTTATTTCTTAATATTGAACTTTAAAAAATCAGTAATTTACGGTCGAGTTTCGACGACTCGGCAATCCCTAGTAGTTTAGTATTTGGTAATACGGTTCCGATTTATTGATGACAATTTCTTGAAAGTCTGTGTACGTAATTATATATATATATGGTTTCGTATATATCTTTACTTACTTGTATACACTATTACAAGTACCACCACTACAAGACAATTTCATTCATATACGTATGTACATATTAATACTAAGTTCCTAACTAATAGTATAAATACAAATAAATTTCTTTGTTTATTTGTTCACTTTTTACGCATTAATACCTCAGGTGATAATCATGAAATTTTATATACCCAAGGTACGGAAAATAAGATAGGGTATCTTTCATCCAGAAGAAATACGTCATACTTACATTAATCCGAGCAAAGCCGCGTGCAAAAGTAATATACAAACCAAATTTATATCTGCTTTTCTTACCATAATTATCTTATAAAAATATGTTGCTTCTCACTTTGACAATATTCTTAATAACTGTTCCCACGATACTGCTTTTGTATGTCACAAAAGACTGAATTTTTTTTTTAAAGAACAACATCTTTTCTCCGTAAATCTGCATTACAATCCGCAGAGAAAATAGTTTAATGCAAGATGCCACTCTAATTTATAAGAAACACATTGTCACTCTGTTGAAATTTATTTCAAGGCGAAAAATTGTACCGTTTCTCGAAACACGACAGACTTTTGTTGCATACTAATGTCGACGTGAGAAAACAGCGCGAGTTCCGGTACGTCTCAATTTCAATGGTATTCATTTATAAAATGGTATGTACTGTAGATATCACGACGTACGTGTGTTTATTCTACTGCTTGTACATAGCGTGTAGGCAGGTCGCCAAATATCACAGAGGGTCAATATCTAGCGTTCCGCAATAAAGTTTATGAAACGGCAAAATAATATTATTGTAAACAAGCTACCGATCCGAAGAAAATGACACTAAATATTCCCTTTACAATCCAATTATATAATAAAGTTATTGAAAAATTGAACGCCAATCTGTCGTTTAACAATATTTTTGAAGATCTCTCTATTGTCTTGGGTTTTATATAGAAATTGTAATCTAGTATTCCTCACTTTTCCGTTCGATTTTTCGAACATTTGCTTTCATACAAACATAATCCTGACAATTAGAAATACAACAAAAAAGGAATGAATCAATACTTTTACCAATTTCGATTGAATTTTGCTATCTTATATACTTTATTCGTTTTAGCGTTTTATTACAATCGTACCTGACAGTAAATGGTGTGGTCTAAGAGTAAAAAAGTGGTACTCAAGTGCAACTCTTGGAACTGATCCAAGGTAGGCAATAGAAAAGGCACCAAAAAGTCCATTTCATTCCCGAATTCGAACCTAGATCTGTTGAGAAGGTGTCCAGATATGCAACTACAACTGAGCCGTTTAATGTTACCTATTCCACTAAGTGACTCTCCCGTATGAAGAGTAAATCAAAATAATAACACAAAACATAGTGATTCTAAGCGATCTATAGCCCATACTGATTCTGTGTGATGAACATATATATATTAACACATATATATAATATTATTTCGGCGACTGAATATTAGTTCTCCATATTCTTCAAGTATAGTAGCTGTCTAGTTACACTAGTACAAACTATGTGTACGGTTACGTACAATGTATGTCGCCCTACTTCGACGTATGTCGCCTTAGCCATCAGCACAGTTAAATTAAAATTATATTTATTAAATATATGGATTGTTACTCACATTCAAGCACTTAATTAGGTCGCACAAGACCACTGTAGTAGATTAAATAAAATAATTCTGACCTAACAAGCAAGTCTCTTTTCACAAACGGGAACCTCAAGTACATATGTAAGGCAAGGACTTGCTTCTCACCCAGACGCTATACTTCGTTTGGAATTAATTAGCTGTTAGTGAGATTTCATCCTGACATTTTTTTATTTATATATTCAAAGCAAAAGACCACGATAAATATTTTTCAGTCAAACTTTGATACTTCAAATAAATTAAGCAACAAAAATCAACCAACATTGAAAGGTCTCAATTTTAGATAACTTTTATAAGTCGGTATAAATAATAATTTTTATTGAAATATATATTTAAAATCAACTTATACCAATGACTTCTAAAAGATAGATTATTTAGTTTTCTACGGAACACACAACACTAGATACTTGCACTCATCTTGCCAACGTATTTTGACGGTGAAGGACTTAGATTCCCTCGAATCTAGTACAAGCGCCCGGTGACGAGTTAATGAATGGAGTTGCGTGTAATGATACATAACAGAGGACAATATTTTTAACGGATCTTGATTGATCGAGGCCGACGACTATAAATCATGTTTTTTTTTCTTGTTTACATGTAATCTAATGATATGTTTTTAGTTACTGAGAATAGATATTATATTAAAGAAATAACTGTATTAATTATATAAATACTGAAGATGAAAAAAAGACAAATTATAAAAAGTCTGTCATAGAAACGCCTACTACATTTTTCTATTACGTACATTATTCTCAGATTCACGGTATAAATACCAAACCCACTTATTAAAGAATTATTTCGTAATTATTATTTGTAAAAAAAAAAACAATTTTTATTGTTTTTTAGTTTTGACGTAATATATACAATACTTAAATGCTATTCAAAAATAAAGTAAAGTTCGGGAACCTTATATTAACAAAAGAATTTAGGTTTAGATGTTACATAAAACATATGTATTTTCACATTGTATTTCTTCACCACTAATAGATTTAGAGCTTTGAGACATTCGGAATATTAGTATTTTATAAGTACCTAGTATAATACCTATCCAACAAGTAGGACGTAACTTTTTTTCCGAGACTAAATCTATATGTCTATAACGTAGTATTTCTATTTATTTACATAGACGAGATTATCAGGAAAACTATGATATTTTTTATGAAAGAACGTAAATAAATGAGATAATGTAAGTTTTATTTTCAACAAAACATAATTCGTCATATAATTTAAAACTGATGTCAATGGTAAAATAATATTAATTATAGTCGGTTTCGCAGCAATATTACAATAAATATTAATTTCTATATTTACTACCTTTAAACTAGCAATACTTGACCCAAAACACAATAAACTATAACAGTTCGAGAACAAATATTCTACATTTTAATTATTATACACGCCTGATTGTTATATAATCCTAAAGAAATAATAAATGTTTCCGATTTGTTTAATATTTATAGCCA
Source organism: Antheraea mylitta (assembly GCA_014332785.1). Lineage (NCBI taxonomy): Eukaryota > Metazoa > Arthropoda > Insecta > Lepidoptera > Saturniidae > Antheraea > Antheraea mylitta. The sequence continues at coordinate 14,657,191 of JACEII010000008.1, read as the reverse complement.
GTTGTAACGATGAACTTGTAAATTTATTGAATCGTAAACAAGCCATTTCGGTTTGTATGATTACACGCTATTAATTCGGAGATGTAAAATATAATGATATATTATTTATCTGTTAGAAGTAAATTTTCTAAAATACTGATCCGATTCCAAAGAATCTTTCAATGTATATAGGAAGCTACATCTTCTGTGTGGCATAGGTTATTTCTTAAGTTTTGTAATTAAAGCGAACGAAGTCACATGTGATTGATTGTATGTTATATTTAAAATATACATGTAAGCTCAGCTTAGTATTCTATATAAGCATAAAAAAATATTCAACGTGTTACATATATCTTAAATCTCGTACTAAAAATATATAAATATTTTTTTTATAAATAGCTTCAAAGTTTTAATTTATTCGTAATTAAAATACGGTTTTATTCTATTACTATATTAGTTGATGCCTGTAACCTCATTCTAGTCAAAATTGTTAAAAAGACAGACAACATGTATATCTGGAGTAATTTTGGACTATTTATATTTTGTTACGTTTTGCAGTTGTTGATAAACTTTGTTTAGATCCTATGGATGTGAATATGAGATATTCAGTCGAGATTATAATGTGACAAGTCTTCCGTCTGCCTGTAAAAACTTAGTCAAAACTGATTCAGCCGTTATGGATATTAGCTTGAACAAACCACAGACATTTCAATTTTATTTATTTCTACATATGTCATAAAAATTGAAGAGACAGAATATATACGATATATTTACAAATTTTTATTTGATTCTTACGTGTATAATATATTAAGCATAAGATATATTATTTACAGTACTCGTTATATTCAGCGTATATTATAAAGACTTATTTTTTTATAAGATACTCAGTGACTCTTTATTGATGTAGGTTAAAATTGCGATACTTGTTACAATTTTTTACAACTACCTTGGAGAGATTATACAATAAAATAAAAAAGCTATTTTATGACTATCAGAATATTCTCGATATATATTCGAAGTTTGAAGATCCACTTAACATATTTTTCTTGTATCCTTAAACCTAGCATGACGTAATTGTTAAGAGGAGGTTAGTAAATACTATCCTAATTTATAAAAGGTTACATATATAAAATTCCTTTTTAAAACGTATAAAACAAAAGAGAAAAAGATAAGTGTTCGAAGCTATAGAAATTATTGGATAAACCCGTAATGTCTTTTGTTGTATTTATTCTCTCTTAAACAGATATCTAAAGATTATATTAGATAAAAGCAATATTTTGTATTGTACTAGATGTTGGGCACGAGTGTATAAACGAAGAAGAGGATACTAAATCTTTCCTTTGCAGTACAACCATGTAACAAAATAATATGGGAAGTGAATGTTTCTTTTTTTTAACTCACGGCGCTACTAGCCTTACAGTCCTTTACAGCTTCAGAGCTCTAGAGCTAATGTAAGCGTTAAGCCACTCAACCGATTTTATTTGACAGTTCTAGCACAAGTGTGCATGGCACACCTCGGCTTGAGCTGTTGTCTAACACCGCGAATCTAACTAAGCTAAACTAAGCTATCGAATATATACCCAATACAATTTTAATTGTATGATTCACCAACGTTTACATGTATTTCGACTGTCAGAGAGAATTGTGAGTTCGAATACTGAAAAAACGAAAATCCTGCCAGTAAATGAGTACTGTGTGCACGTATGTATGATCCATAGAACTAGTGTGGGTGAGTCACTGGTATCACGCTAGTAACAAACTCGAGGGTTCCACTCCGAGGGACGTACCTACGCTCGAGATGCTACCGGATTGAACGCGATGTTATCTGCGGGATCGTATGAGGGGGCAACTGAATGTTAAACTGTCAGTATTTCTCTATTTCTGTCTCACTTATGCAATTGATATCTATTTAATTCATTGAATGACATTTTGTCATCATTTTTTGAAGATCTATTAATATTTATTTAATTCTTTGAATGACATTTTGTCACCATTTTTTGAAGATCTCGCTAATGTCAATCTGTTTCATACACTCAGTAATTTTTTATATCGAAATCTTTCAACCGAATTTTTTGATCCTTTTTTCGTTTTGTTAAACATTTTCCTTAATAAAAACCATGTCCTGACAAACACAAAAAAAAAAAATAATCAAGCATATGTAGCCGTTCTAAAATGACGCATCGCCTTTCAAACTTTTTATTTTTGGCAATCAACCTTTCAAATTATTAAAGCCATTGCCGTGAAGTTAATAATATTACAAGCGTCGAGTGATTATTTCAATATTCTAACAAGATGGTGGCTTCCTTGTTAGACCTTCCAGGGAGTTTTTGTGAGAGTGGAGTGGTATTATTTTCCATTCACTTCACTTATGCACAATAAACTAAATATATTACGTAAAACTCCACCAAATTTACAATATATAGAGTCAAATAGCACAAGATTATGAATAAAATATAAAATCCACTACATGATAGACTAAAATCCCGCCAAAATCTCTTCGGAATGATACTTATCTTCGATATTCCATTGACCATGATTCTTCGAATATCTATGATTGATTTTAGTGTTTACAAGTATGAAACTGCATTCTCTAATACGTATCAATGAAATGTAAATATTTGTTTTAGATCCTATAAATAACTGGTAGCTTTTCATATGGTATCATTAACACGGATGTCAGTTAAAAAAAATATTTGTGTTAAACTCACGGTGAGGCCATGATAACCGTGAAATAAGACCTCGAGGTGCATTTTTACGTTTACTCGAACTACGATAAGATGTACACAACCTCAACAAAGTTATGAAGAAATTGCAAATTTTATTACATAAATATTAATGGTGAGAAATTCCTTTAAAAAATTAGGACGGAATTATGACGGACGTGCGTAGACAAAGATAACAAATATAAAAAATCGGTCAAGCGCAAGTCAAAGTCGCACACCAAAGGTTTCCTAATTTAATTTAATGATAATCTTATACCTTTAAATGAGCAATTCTTGTATATTTTTATATATGCTGGACCTCGGAATCTGCGTTATCTATTTCCGTGAAACTTATTACGTAGGTAGTTTCGGGGACGATAAATCGATCTAGCTAGATTTTATTCATAGAAAACTATTTTAACTGAGATTTCAGGCAATGAAAAAATATAGCTTGAGTATGAACGTAAATTTCGCCGCTGATGTCAAAAATAGCTCAGGTGGAAATTGGTTGCTTTGAAAATTCGAAGCCCAGTTCGAATCCGAGTGTATGTTTTTTTTTTTTTGTAAAAAATGATAATTTTGTAAGGCAAACCTAACAGTTTATTTTAACTTTAAAATGTCTTTTAAAGACCCAACTAGGCTCGGTCGTCCAGGTACTTTTCTTTAAATAAGGATCAAATTATCAAAAACTAAAACTAAAAAAAGGTCGTAATCTATCCAGTACTTTTTGCAACAAAGAAAAAGATACAAGACGTACCTTCTACAATATTATTTGAATGGGTGATTCAAATGTATTCACAGTCAAATAATTCTATACATTTTTCTGTGAAACATAATTCCTTACAATTATGAAACTGAGAAATCCCAGATCGCTCTGTTCACGTCTAATCTACTACATAACATCGGTTCGTAACCTCGTTCGATTTAATATGATTACATAAGACCGTGAGAGAGAAAATTTTATGAATGGAATCTGGTGGAAGATTTGTTTTCTTTTGCATATTTTTTATTTTATTAAAGACCTACATCCGACTGAATTATATACTTCAACGTGTTCATTAATAGTTCGTAACTAGAAAACTGATGATACCGTTTCATAATATTGCAATCTAACAGACATAAAAATTGGGTCGAATGTGGCCATCAAACAGGGCTATTTCGATGTTATGTAATCTGGAAATCATAACAGTAGAAGTGTTTGTTTTTTTATTTAATTGTGTCAGAAGAACTATACGTGTCAATGCTGGAATATTTTATCTGTGACTCATTCATTATAGTTGTGTGTTATTGGAAAATTCAAACGTTATTAATTTTTACTTTCTTGCTCTATGATTTAACTAGCTTTTGCCCGCGACTTTGTCCGCGTGGAATAGTTACTTTGGGCTAACGCTAAAACGCAACGAGAGCTTTCAAAAGGACAAAACTGCCCGATTTTGATACATTCTTCATTGGCGCTCCACTTCTATTTATCGTAGATTGATGATATATAGCCTAAAGCATTCATCGATAAATAAGCTATTTAAAACTAAAAGGTTATTTCAAATCGGACCAGGACTTCCTGAGATTAGCGTGTTCAACCATACAAACAAACAAACTCTTCAGCTTTGGTATAGATTTACCTCCAAGCAGAAATTAGTTTTATACCACAATATTCATTTTTTCATGTTTCATTTAGCATTATCTTGTAGACCGTACTTTGTAAAACGATTATACAGCATTCGCACATTCCGTAATCACACAAAGTTTGTATATTTTAGGTCACCAGCGGACAAAGAGTTATTATACTAACTAAAACTCAAAGAATCTTTCACCCCTACATTAAAACTGCTTGTGGTTGCGTTAAACATGATCGAGTGACCTAAAAGAGACATTCTCCAAGTATTCTATCTGTGTCACATTTTTTAAATTATTTATCCTTACGTATTACAAAGGATAACATGTCTCTAACTGTGTCTATCTGTCAGTGAGCGTATGTACAGCTCTAAAACCAGTAAACTAACCTAAATGGTTCCTTTACTGGAAGGTCATAGGCTATATCATCACGCTAAGACCAATAGAAGCGGAGCACCATTGAAGAATGCTTCAAAATTGGAGTTTTTTCCTAAAACTTAATACGGATAAAATACATTGTCGTTAAATTTTTACGCTTTTTATTCTGTTCTTACTTCTGGTAGCGATTATTTAATCTATATTATTTTCTTTTACTTGATTGCCTAAAGTAAATTACTTATATTTAAATGTTTAATTGCTTCTTGTTTGCTTTTCATTTTAATTTATATTTTAAATATTGTCTAATACTTCCTCTTGTATTGTACATACTACGTTCAGCTATTAGGATTCGATTATTTATACAAGTAAATAAAATTGAAGTATCTGTTTGTAATGACAAATATTAGGTCTTTACCTATGAAATTGCCGTTTTATATGAAAAAATTTAAACTATTTTTTTTCATGTATTTTTTATTTGTATTAATCGAAGTAATCACCCATGCAATCAATGCATCTTTGCCAACGCAGTGGCAGTTTATTGATGCCCTTCTTAAAGAAATTAGCTGGACGGAAAGCAACAAATTTTTCAAAGGCATTTTGTACTGCCTCTCAGGTATTGAATTTTTTTCCCGCCAAGAAGTTATCCAAATTCTGGAAAAAGTAGTAGTCTGTAGGCGCAAGGTCTGGTGAGTAGTACGGATGACGGAGAAATTCCAACCCCAGTTCTTACAACTTGGAGACCGTCTGCTGTGCAGTATGAGGTCGCGCGTTGTCGTGCAGGAGCAACGGAGACGAGCGATTGACCAATGCTGGTTGGAGATGTGCCAGTTTCTCCATCATTGTGTTCACAGTATACATCTGCAATAATGCTCACCCCGTTTGGTAAGAAGCTGTGATGAATCACCTCGGCGCTAGACCACCAAACAGTGACCATCACTTGTCTAGGGGTAACTTTTCGTTTAGGGCATTGTTTAACCAACCAACCGACTTGCTGAGCGCTTGCGGTTATAAAATAGAATCCATTTTTATCGCAGGTAACAATGCGGTTAAAAATTCCTTAATTTGTGTGTCTGTTAAGCAGTGCAAGGCACGTCTCGACGCGTACTTCGCGCTGGCGATCATTGAGTTCGTGGGGCACCCATTTCTCAAGCTTTTTTACCTTGCCAATTTGACGCAAATGGACCAATATTGTTTTGACGCTGACGTCGAAAGCTGCTGTAATTCAGCCGTAGATTGTGTATCAGCTTCCACAATCACCTTTAATTCGTCATTGTCGACCAAAGTCTTCGGACGACTGCGAGGTTCATTTTTCAGGTCGAAATTCCCAGAACGGAAGCGAGCAAACCAATAACAGGTGGTGCGTTGGTTTGTAGTGTTAGCTCCGTAAACGTCGTTGATGTTGCGTGCCGCTTGTTCGTAACACTAATCAATAAACAAATGACTACTTTTGGAAAAAGAATTCCAGGTTTGTAAATATAATTCATTTGAAATTAGAATTCTTAGCCAAACAAAAATTATTTTGATTTGAAATGGCCAGTACTGCAGAACGGCAATTTCATGGGTAAAGACCTATTAAAAGTCTTTTACTGAATGGATATAAAAGCATATACAATACTTATAATCAAATACTATATATTTATGTTTATCTGTTTATTTCTTTTGTTTTTATTTGTTCTGTCTCAGAAATAGTTGATATGATTAGGACGGGTATATTACGGTTTATAGAAAGTAACTTAGGTTTTTTTGTAACTAAGAATAAAATTAGAATCCCGTCCAAATATAAAGAAAATAAAGAAGCATGCGCACTTTTATACACTGACAGAATTTTTCTTTTAAATTTCACACGGACAAAGTCGCGGGTAACAACTAGTAAAGAAATAAATCCTGGATGTTTGTTCTTAAATGTGTTATCGAACTGAGTTTTGTGAACTTTAAATAAATAAATTTATTGTTACATTTATTTTTTAATATGAATCATTGTTGTAAATCATACATAATATCGTGTTGTACATTCAACATATATATGTATTTTTTAAATATATCGTGCGTGACAAATTTTATGACTATTTTTATAACTATATCTTCTAGGTATATAAATCGTACCGAAATACATATTTTTAAATAACTCTGTCTGTTTTGATATAACAAGTAATTTGTCGACTGAAAAATAGAAAAGATAATAAATCCAATTATCACGGTGTTCACGGTTAACGATGCCTTTACTGCGGTATTACGAAAATGCTCCCATTGAGTTCTAAAAACTACACTGACCGTGAAATGTATTTGTGAATCCATCAATCTCGTCTGGACGTAGGAGTTATACAGCAGCCCTTTGTATAAAGTTCATAGGAGCCACGGGTGGGGTCGAACTGTGGTTTTCACGATTCTACCGACCGTCCGTCCCTTCCCACGCGGAAGTATCGGAGGATTAGGGTCAAGCTGTTTTGGTACTCTAACAATGTACTGACTGGGACACAATAAAAATAAATAGAGTCTTATGAAATTTGGTGTAAAACTCAAAGGACTATCTACAATTATGGGTGAATTTGGGTGAACATTTTATTTATAAATTCCTTTTTTTTTCAAGTTAACTTCATAGACACTTCATGTAATTTAAAGTTTTCTTCATGAAAAGTGGGACTAACGGAGTAGAGTGCATTCGAAGGAGAGGCAAAGGCGGATAACGTTGTTTACAAAGAAATTTTATAGGCAATAGTATAATTTTGCTTTCATCTTTTTTTTAATCTATTTATTCTGTATATAAACATAATGTTTAGATAATAAACGACTAATATGTAGTCGCGGGTATTGTCTAGTTGCTGAATATATTTCAACACGTTCGTGTTTTAGCTAATAATTATGACTATTATAATGTATTTATTATAAACAATATATAAATTGTGATTTTTTTTATATACATACTGGTGTCTACGAATACATTTTCCTAATAAAGTGTTTTTTGGTTTCATTGTAATTACATTTTCTATGAATTAATGTAAGCTCTGTCTTTTGGTTTTAAATTTTCCTTTTTTAAATAACTACTGAATAATTTCTCACACTTTTTCATATTGCATATTCTGTTACGATCTCATACTTCATAAACACATTTAAATATAACCTATATTACACTTAGAAAAATTCTCTATCTACTAGTGAAGGCTTAATCAAAATTTGTCGGCCTTTTTGGAGATTTTGGCCTATACATATAACATACCCATATGCTTCAGTGAATGAATGTACAGAATAATAATTACCCGAAAATCGTTTCTCAATCTATCTTAATATTTTCCAAATTTTTATATATATCATTTTTATTACAGCTAAACTTGTCGTTACTAAATTATATTACTTAGCACCTCCCATACGAATATACAACTTCGTAAGTGACTCTTCCAGATATTTGTATAGCCAGTGTAATGAATGATGGAAGGGCTCTTTGTGGACAGCCAGAAATATCACTAACGGTTTTCGACATGCTCTCGTTACTACGGTAACATAGCCCACGAACCGAAGGTTAATACGGTTCGGAATTTATACGTCGTTAAAACATTATTTTGTTTACAATTAAAATAAACTCTTGGCCGTATTTACAGTTATAAAATGCCATAACAAATGTAGAAACGTTCGATAAAATAATTATTCTGTCGTTAATTTTTTAAACGTTAGTGAAAAAAACAATAGTTAAAAAAAACTAAAAAACACACTTATGTAGAAAACTAAACTAAAAAAATGGAAAATAAATGTTAATAAATTTAAATTAAGAATAGTGTATAAATTTTCTAAAAAATGTAAATAAATAATAGTGTAACTAAAAAAATGTATTTTATAAAAGCGTAGGGTACTTTTTAAGATATTATTGAAATGATAATCCTTCTACTCAAATCTGTCTATAAAATATTAATAATTATCGACACTATGCACTCCACATTTTTTTACAATTTTTATTTATTTATTTACACTATTATTCATTTATATTTAATCAATTTTTTTATTCACTCTTCTTAATTCACATTTATTAAAATTTATTCTCTATTTTTTTAGTTTGGTTTATTTATAAAAGCATGTTTTTTTTGTGTTTTTTAAACTATTTTTTTTATTAGAGCAAAATTAATCAGTAGCTCAATCACAATTCATTACAATAGCACACAACGCTATTTTCTCAAAAATTGTGAATTTAAATTCATGCTTATTCTGTTGAATTGAAAATCCCTTAGATCATACAGTTCTATATTTGTATTCATGTTGTTCTAGTAAAGTTTACTATCATTTTATTTTTATCGTGTTTAGTGAGAAGAGTGTTTGTAATGAAAAACCACAATAAAACAAAGTAATCAGTATTGTACAGTGACGGACACGAACCATCAGACGTTTATTTAAACTTTCACAATTGAAATACTCCAGTCTACTGGTAGTACACTACAATATTATTATAACATTTAGATAAAAAAATAACACCTTGTTAAGATTAACGTATACAAAACATAAACATATTTTGAAGCGATAACAGTGCGGCGGAAATCGTTGTCAAGGACGTCGATTTCATACATGAAAAACATGCGCTTGCATTCGAGGAAAATATTATGAAAAAAACATATCATATTAGTAGTTGGGTTTTTTGAAGTGCGCTTTTACGAACTATATATAGCATAAATTTAAAAATACTCTTTCGTTTGAGAGCCATTACTTAATTTCGATGTAATATTTACATACAATATTCAGTCAAAATGTTTTATTGTATGTGTCATTCTTTTTTATTGTATCACAACAAAGTGACTGCGCATTTCCTGATGGTTATTTTATTTTTAATCATTCAAAAAACAAACATAGATTTATTACAAGTATTCAAACTAAATAGACTCTATACACCAGTTATATCTTTTCGCATATAGGATTCTAGAAAATGGCTAGTTCGTTTAAAAAAAAAAAGTAATCAGTAAGTAATACAAACTTAAATTAGTATTATTGTTTAGATTCAAAGAGACATTGAGATGAAGTGAATTAACTGGACACTAAGTTTGAGACCATTAAACCACGCATTCGCCATAGTATTTTTAAAGTGTTGCGTTGTAGATGTAAATAAATCATACTGCGGCTGGAATAAATCATTTAATGTGTTTGCAGCACGAATAAAAAAACATACTATAATCCAAAAAGAACGGCAACTATGACAAGAAAAGCATAAAAAAACATGCTGGTGCATGACATGCTAGCATATCTCTTCACCTTACGCTTAAAGAATCCCATGTCATAAGAATGAGGGAGCATACTGGCTTGGAGATTGTTTCAGAGTTTCACAGTATGACAAGGATAAGATGTTGTGAACTTTTTATTTCATACACGGATTGAATTTACTCTAAAAATGTGGCTCATATGGCCAGTGTGCGTGGTTTCATTATGGAAAGGAGAGGAAGGGATTAACACTGTCCATAGTTGGATTGTAAGAAAAATTTTAAATATTTCCTATTATTAAAAGAAAAAACAAACAATTATGATGTATTAAATAAAAATATGTTTATAATAAAGCATGACAACAAATTAATATCCATGTACCTACTTGTAATAAGTTAAGACGGGCTTAAAAGTGATAATATGTTTACTCAAGGCTTTCATTTGTTTCTTTCATCGGACCAATGTTTTCCACGAATATTTCAACATTGCAAATTAATCTACAGTTGTTCGCAGTCATTGTTGAAGGTTGACATTACAAGAACGTTATACTTAATGTTCGTAAGAAATTAGAAATTTAAATATTAGTCTCGCCGCAAGTGGTGCGAAGCGTTTGTTTTTTTTTTAATATTTCAGTACTACACAAGTATTATCACTATAAGTTTTGTGACTTTAATATATAGTTGATTAGACTTTGTTCGCCGCTTCATTCATTTTAAAATAGATTTGATCTATGCTTTAGGAATATTCGACTTCAACTTTTTAAATAATGGCGTCTCGTAGATACTAATTTTGCCAGTGTCAAGCTAGTCATGGAAGAGTCACTTTATAGGTAGTATTAAATATTAGTTGTATAATTTTGTTCTTCCAGATTAGACCATTAAAATATCCTAGGAAAAGTACAACAGATATACGCCTTAAATAAATATATATTTACATAATAATCATTCTTAGTTATTGTGTTACGTTAAACTTTACTCAGGAATAATACTTTTAATCTAGATTTAAGGTATCCTATGTCATTTTCTGTATCCCTGTCAATGTGTATGCAAATTTTCATAATAATTGGTTCAGTAGATAATGCGTGAAATTGTAACAATACAAACTCACATTCATATTTAAGAAGGATTTGTTGATTCGAATATGGTCTTTAATAGGAACAAATGTTAAGTACAAAGGGCCCGCGTAGTACGTGAGAGTTCACATTGTTCTGTATTATTTACTATCTTTGTCACTAAAACCGATTGCATCGTTAGTGTATTTGAAATCTTTGTGTGTTAAAAAATAAACCCGATCAAGTTTAATATTGGTTCTTCGCGATGACTAGGTTGTTTCTCGAACCGGAGCGATAGCTTTGAATGAAATTAAATACAGTATTATTATTTGTCTCTAGCAACAGAATGTATATTAAGACGGATTCAAAATTATTATATTTATTAAAAATAATAACAAAAGAAGATTTATATGATTTAAAAAATTAAAAAAAGAATTTTGCCAAGTTCTTTTCATCATACCGGTTACGTTGTATCACCGAAAATGTGACTTCTATAAAATCTATACTTCAATAATCAAATATCGCTTCTATAACTTGAAAATGTTCTTTATATGGTGCTTTGTAAACGAGCAACTAATACTCCCTTATGTATGTGTTAGTTAATTTTTCAACACGAGTGCGAACGAAATATTGTAGCGGAATTATAAGAAAAAATATTGATTTCTTATACTGTAAATAAATATATATCATGTTGATGGTGTTAAATATTATAAATCATTAAGTCGGCGCCAGATCGCCCCGCGATTGGATGCGGCGGTTGTAATGTGGCTAAAAAATGTGGAGCGGGCTTGATTTTTTTATTGTGAAGAGTTGTAATAATTATATTCGGTCACGATTAATTTGAATGTAATTTAAAAGTACAGAAGTTTCCATACTTACCATTTATTTTCCGGCACTTTTGTCCGAATTTCTGCATAAAAGTTACACTAATAACATCTACTAATTTGCAATTTTCATATTTTGTTGTAGTATAGTGTAAGTCCTAATTTCTTGAGATACAAATAAATGAAGTTAATAATATATATGATAATATTTTGGAAATGCAGATGTAAGTGAATGCGGATATCCAAAAAATAAATTCATGTCTCACGAAATTTTTGACCACCAATGAACAGTAAGTAGATGTGTTTCGGAGTAGTAATCGTTATTAGTAATTGGCAGAAATCGCGACATTCTACGAAAGTCGATATAATACAAAACAATACGATTTTAAGTGAGTAATTTTTCTTCTAGGAACATTAACGACAACATCTGTGAGACGGTTGTAAAATTATAATTTCCCGGTAGATTCCACAGCGGGTTAGCGGCGTACGCGCATAGTTGGCGCGGTGCCAATTGCACTCGCCACACCACGCCGGATGCCGACAGCCCTAAGAATCCAAGCTGCGAAGCACACCGCATGTTCCAATCATATCCCGCTCTCAAGACTGACAAAACTGGCGAAGAGAAATTGGGCACACGAAATTATCGTGAATAAATGTTGCTCACAAAACAATTTAAAGTATATTATTATTCATTATAAATTGTATGCGAATATCTCTTACTTTATATTACAAACAAACTACACATATTTGTGTACATTTTAAACTGCAGAAAATTCAGACTTTAATATAATAAGAAAAAAACCTAAATATATATGCATATATCAGAGTCAATAATTTTTATGGTATCATACGTAACAGACTAATTAACATTAATCTTAGTTAGACTTCGCAGCATTACAAACAGGGTAATGAAAACAGAGATAGTATGTGCAATTGTTTTTTCATGAAGCACTGCATATCGATTGTTGTATAATTCTGTGATGGCATGTGGCATATCATCTTTACATAACTTTCGATTAAAACATAATAAAATCAATATATTTAATTTAATGCATTAATGTTTTAAACTTAGTACCTAGTGATATTGATATCTATACATATAATAAGAATGTAATAATAAAATAATGTACTTTTTAAATTTCTGTGAAGAAAATCATTTCAGGTGTTTAGGAATAAGTAATAAAAAATATATTACAATCATTTTTAAAGCACTGTGTTCATGATAAAACCTCACCAAGAAAATCATAAAGTATATTCGCAAGTAACATTTAGTCTACGCTTCATTACCACTCTATCAAAAGTTATTGTAGTGTAGTCCAATGAAGTTGTTAAGACCTTGATTTGATTGAAGTCAGTTCGAGAAAAAAAAAAGTTATTGTAATTAGAATTACGGCTCGAGTTAAGTACGAGAAAAGAGTGGGTACGTAAATGCAATTCAATCTCTTACTAAAACAGGATTATGTAATATAAGTAATATTTAATTGTTTACTGTAAATGATAGACTGTATTTTGCATTAAGTACCACGCGGAAAAAGTCGCTGGTACAGTTAGTAATAGTTTATAACTTGTTATTATTTTTATGGATATTTATTGTTATATAAATTAATAATAATAAAAAATCAAATAAACATAATAGAATCGTTCAAGACATTGTCTTTTACGTCGTCTAATTAATCTCTCGTACAATTTTAACCAATATTAGGTATATTTTTAACCGACTTCGAAAATGGAGGAGGTTCTATGTTCGGTTGTATGTATTTTTTATGTATGTTTATCAATACCTCCGTCAATTGTAAACCGATTTTAATGATTCTTTTTTTGTTTTTTCATTTATTATTAGAGATAACAAATAACTCTTTTAAAATTAAAGTGTATTCATCTTTCGAAGCGTGAACGTATTGGTAATTTATATTGCATCACTTTACTATAATAATGATTCAGAAAATAATTCATATAGTCCATATTTATGAACGTAATATATTCCCAACGGTTTACAAAGTTTGAATCTTCACCAAACTTCCTATGTTAGAGAAATAAGGTCAAAAGTTTCGTACGAAACGCGGCCGTGGGCTTTATAAATTATATCGATTTTGCGTTATCATGTATATGCCTTATTCGTGTATAAAACTATACTTATAACAATATTTATTGCATTCCGTTTACTGTTAAAATAAAGCCACAGCTGTTCGTGAGTTTGTTTTTTTTTAACCCACATAAAACTGTGTCAGGATTCGGACGCAAGGAAACAGCGTTGCAGGCGTATAATTAATTGAATCAGATGTCACTTAGTTCCTCTCAAGACCAACACTAACGAGTATGAAGACTGAAAAGGTCAAATAATAAGAAAATACAGCTAACAAAATTATTAAACTTTGTACCGCATAATTCAAATATTCTTATGCTAATCCTACACTTGCGTGTGTCGCCACGAAGTTTTATTTATGATGGTATTAAATATAGGTGTGGGAATTATCGTCATGCCTTGCGAGCTGTCGAATTGTGGGACGATAGACACAGTACGATACTGGCCATGCCGTTTTTACACACATCAAATGAACGTGGAAATGCTATTTTGAGTTATTGTTGTTTCTAGGTGGTAGAACCACGCTGAAACTATTATTGGTTTTAGCATGGATGGGTCGGCTCGCTCGGGGTAGTATCACCCTCTCACAGAAAACCGACGTGAAGTGACTGTGATTGCATTGTTGCGTTTCGTTCGGTCAGTGAGAGCGCCGGAGGCCCATCTCGCTTTCTCTCCCCTCCCCTCTTCTCTCCCCATCCCCTTTCCCCCATTTCCACCAAAACACAGGCTGAGAACGCACTTACGACTCCTCTGGTGTTGCTTGTGTCTATGGACAGCGGTGATCGTTTAACATCAGGTGACCCACCTGTTCGTTTGCCTCCAATATGACATAAAAAAATGACAAAGGTGTGCAAACGTTATTCTGATACTTTATTGGAGTTAATTTTGAGGTTAGGTTCTTAACGTGATAAGTAGCCGTAGCTTCGTGACTAAGCGTGGGACTATGAATTATGAATATACTACGTTTTGCACAACAGTTTTATAATACATAAAATGTTCAGACAGAATGATAAATTATTCAAAACATAATCGCAAAAAGAACTATAAAATCTTTAAAACTTCCTGAGTTGAACAAAGACTGTGCTGTTAATTTTCTTGACGTATACGATTGGATAATACGCAACAAAATAGTAGGTATTTTTTAGATATGAGCAAGAAACTAACGAGAATTTTCAAACGTATATGTAACATGTTTACTTTGTTACAATCATTTTATATAAAGCAAAGAACGTTTCACGTCTAGTTTTTATCTTCGGAACTTACCTTCATTGTCTTAAATGAATTTACATATTCAAGATAATAATACTAAATCATACAGGATCCAAGTTAACCTAAATCTTCGAAATGTGTAATCCGATTTTTACAATACCTTTATCGAAAAGTAAAAGACTGATATTATTTTATATCATATCATTACAGCGTAAGCAGTTATAATAAAATTACAATTAAATTAAAAGATAGGCCACAATTTATTCTAATAAAACGCGTAGTTTGTGCGAAAGATACTACAAAAGATTCATCGTCGCTGGAACCTTCTAGTATCAATAATTAGAAACTAGTAATGCACACGGCTTCACTTTGTTAAAGTAAATTTGACCTACCCCTTGAGCACAATACTCTTTTTTAGAAAGAAAGGTTCTTTTCTCTACTCCTGAAAACGTGTACGCAAAGTTTCATGATAATTAATTGATTATTTCAGACATAACATCGTAATAAACAAACTCATTGTTAGTTATAATCGACTGAAACTCACGTGTCAAATAACCGCAATATATTTAATTTCTGAACTGACACTGAAGAGAGAAATTATCTAGAGTAGGTACATTTCATTTGTGCAATGAAAATCCGATACCTCTCGACAATCCGCCACCACTCTGCCAGAAGTTGGCGACAACCACATCTGACATTTCATGCTTTATTATGAAAAGGAACACGTTTGAATTATATTTGCAATATATTTGTCATGTGCATACATACACCTCACGGGCCAAGGTCCCGTTCTGATAGACTAACAAGGTCATTGTTCGAGCACATTAAGTGCACTCCGTGTGATTGATATTATAGACATTGGAGTAATGATAAAAACGATAAAAAATATAGCTTCCGGATGTTGTAAATAACAACATTTATATTATTAATGCCTTCTTACTAATCTAACAACAATTTTTCAGTGTAAGGTAATTAATTACATTTAATTGATGATACATATAAATATTTTCCATCGATATTATAGGTATTTATTATCATACTAGTCTCTGCCCGCGACTCGGTCCACGTAGGATAGTTACTTTGGATTAACACGCAATGGAAGATCTCAAAAGGAAAAAAATCCTTGATTTTTAAACATTCTTCATTGGTGATTGATGATGATGATGATTCTTCCTATTGGTCTTATCGTGATGATATATAATCTGTAACCTTCCTCGATAACTGAACTATATAACATTAAAAGAATTTTTCAAATCAGACTAGTAGTTCCTGAGATTACTCCTACAACCTCACATACTTTACCTCTTTATAATATTATACTATATATAGTATAGACTAGCTGATTCGGCCATGCGTTACTGTGGCTCAGTTATAACATATCTATATATTAATACGTGAAGCAAAAAAATTGTACCCCTTTTTAACCTACTTACCCTAAACGGGTGAACTTGAAATTTGGCATAGGTATAGTTTATATGCCGGAGAAGTGCAGAAAGTTATTTATTTCATATAAAATGCATTAGAAGTACATTAATTTAATTAAAATATGCACTACTCACACTACTAATCGAATTTTACACAACATACACACACATGTAAATAAAAAAGACATTCTGACAGCCGTCAATAACGAGTAGTATTATTGACATAATACAATAGAATTCAAAAAAAAATTGCGAAGGAGGTTGCTATGCTCGACTGTATGTATTTTAATTAACCGACTTCGAAAAAGGAGGAGGTTACTATGTTCGGTTGTATGTATTTTTTTATGTATATTAATCGATATCTCCGTCAATGGATTTAAAATTGTTATTAGATGTGTAAATAACAATAATACTCTTTTAAAAATATTTGTAAGTATGACACGCACATCATATACAATAACAGGTAACATGTACATCATATATGTGAATACTAATAGTGTATCGAATGGGATGGGATTTATCATAGGCCTCATAGCTGGAACTTTAAACTACTATCTATGTATCAACATCAGTGCTCACTTACATAAACATATGACTTTCAGTTATATTTATTCTTGGAGTCCAATACAATGTATGTCACACGCGCATGTTTACAGTGAACAACATATTTTTGGTCAATTTCACACATACGAATGCACGAATACCATAGTTTCAACAAAGTCGTGTTCCACGTCTGCCTATATATCTGTTCGCGATAAGATCAAAAACGCATCTTCATGCCGTTTTTACCAATATATAAAATGATTCTTGGGCAAGGTTTAGGTATGGTTTGTCTTATTATCAGGGCGGATATCGTCTGCTGAACCCGCTAGCTTAAAATAACACAGCTAGTTAGTTAGTTATTTGCCCGTAAAATTCCCGTTCAAATATTACTTGTAGTCTGTTGAAGCTGTTAAGACCTACCTAGGTCAATAGCGTAGTCATCTCTAAAAAAAACCTTTCAAATAGGTCCAGCCGTTTCAAAGATTACCCGGAACAAATAAACAAACAGACATATCGACAGAATAAAAAAAAATGTTGATATTTGTAGCACCGCAGATATGTGTATTCATCAAAAAGTATTTATTTTAATATTATATACACACACTTTATTCTTATAATACGTAATATATCACGAACCAAAAATTGGGAACAAAACTAACGTAGAATAACCTTTTTGAGGAGTTTTTGGCGGGATTTCAGTCTGTCATGTAGGGGATTTTATATTTTATTCATAATCCTGTGTTATTTGACTCTATATTGTGTTAAATTGGTGGCGTTTTATGTAATATGGTTTGTTTATTGTGCATAAGTGAAATGAATGAAAAATCATACCACGGAGCATGTATTCTGGGGTCTTGAAAATTAAGAAGATAAAAATTTACGAAATATTATATAGAACATTTGGCGCTTAACCTTTACATTAACTTTAAACATAGAAGAAAACTGGGTAGAGAATACATAAGAACTACCTATATTGACAACTTCAGAATTGGCAGTATGGATTCATTCCTTCGCCTGTATCGATGGACAAATATTATTACTACTAACCTTTTAGAATAGCAACACAAAATAGACTTTAAAAATGTTAGCGATAGCAACGTATTACCATGGCAACGCATATAATACTGACACTGACACGCAGCGGATGCTCTAAAAATAGCCCGATTTTGAGACATTCTCCATTAGTGCTGCGCTCCTATTGGTTTTAACGTGATGATATGTAGCCTATAGCCATCCTCGATAAATGAGCTATCTAACACTAAAATAAACTTTCAAATCGGACCAGAGTAATTCTTGAGATTAGCGCGTTCAACCAAATAAACAAACAAACAAACAAACAAACAAACTCTTCAGCTTTATAATATTAGTATAGATATATATATTGCAGTTGGTTTTACAGTTTTGAGTTGACAAACTAATTTAAAGCGTCATCTGTTCGATATCAATAAAACTTAGAATTAATAACAATAATCAACATTGAAAATAGTACTTTGTAATTTAAAAATATTAAAGTCATTAACCGAAGTATATTTGAAATGATATATCTCTCCAGTTAGACCAAATTATAAATTAATGCCGACATTCATGAAGATCGGTTAAGTAGTTTCGGACTTCATCATGGACAAAATCATGACGCTAGATTTTTATACATTAAGATATGAATTTATGTGAATTATTAAATATTAAACAAATATATGGGCTTGACTTTCTATGTAGAGTGGTTATTTTATTTTGTTATAATTGCGTCAAACGCATCATAACGACCCCCTACGAGGCTGTCACATCTGTCTCTGTGTAACTCGTAGTCTGTAAAACTTATCCAACAGTGTTTTCAGTCAGTTTTGTTATTGTTTAGCTTATATTTCCATTACTTCTCGATTAGTTTAACTTTTTTTTTACGAATACCTTGAATGTTCCTGAAAAACTTGCGAAAACAAAATAATTTAATACAGTCTGTTTTGGTTGAAATAAATTTAAATAGAAAATTTTCGACGCCTGTTTTTGCTAATTTATGTAAACATTAGATCATACAGTATTTTTTTCTCTGGAGAAAACATAGCCGTTAATGAATGTCTGACTCATCGAGATTACCATTTCGAATAAAGTAAATAAACAACAGTCTATCTGTTTAACTTAATGCGCTATTAAAACCTCATCAATTGTATTGTCCACTAGCGACTGGTCCCAGCTTTGCATAGGTGCAATGTAACCTGATGTCGCTAACGTCCGAGTGGTTTTAACAAACTTATTACATCCATTTTCTATTGCTTTTCATCTTATAAACAATTATTTTTTGTTACGTACCAAAGACAATTGGAATGTACATTAAATGCTTAATGTAGCTAAAACATTATTTTAAATAAGAATTAATACTATATAACTTTAAATAATTTCGCAAGTAACATATTCTTTTTAATGGTACATAAAAGATAAAAATAATTATTGGGGTTATCATTAGCAGATATACACATTTCAACGGGAAGTTATCTGTGAGCCTTTTCAAGAAAATTAATTCCATAATACATTATTTCGATTTATTTTATAACTAGCAGGCACGGCAGACGTTCTCCCGCTCTGATAAAAGAAAACCTTGCCAAACTATATACCTAAACCTTCCTCGTGAATCACTTTATATACTGGTGCAAACCGCATGAAAATCCGTGAAGTAGTTTTTGGTTTTATAGACAGACGTGGTAGAGGAATTTGTTTTATAATATATAATGATAGTGAAATTCAACCAGTATAAGCAATTGTAAACGCTCGAAATAAAATAGACAATATATTTACGAGCGGATTAAAATGCATTTTATAAATACAATTTACATGTATTATGTACGGAAAAACCGTATTAAAACGCGTTGCATTGTTTATAAGGAATAATCGCAAACATAGACTGTTTTATACTGTTTATTGATTAACAGTTGTTATTACCTTAGCTCTGTATTGGAATTGTAAATAACGTTCAAGCATTAGCCTAGAAATCTAAGCCAATTTACAATTATAAAAACAGCTAAAAATCTATAACAACCAGATGAACCTTACATAACTTTTGTGGGATACATTAAAAAAAATAACGAAAATATATTGTATTCCTTCCCTGTATTTTTTTTGTTTTATTGTTGGAATACACGAACAAATTAAACACAGTTACTATATTCATATCAATATGGTCTGAAGGTCGAAACCGAACAGTGAAATATACGCTTATAATAAAGATGCGCTATTAAAGTCAATGATAATGACATGAATAAAACTTTAATAGTATCGTTAAGGTCACAGTGAGACTTGTCACTTTCGTGTTACCGACAATTAGCGGTGTGTGCCAGCTGTGCAGAACATCGTGCCACAGAAACGCAGTACGTTTTTACACATTACATTCGAAGAATTAGACAGAGATATTCGGAACGGAACTAAAATTCTATAGAAAAATTTTCACATATATTAAAACACAACTGTAATATTTATAATTATATATTACAAACACTATTACCAGAATTTGTAACGTTAATACGAAGAATAATATTTTTTATTACATTTTACTGTTCTCTTCAAATATATTCGTAATTAGCAATATGATGGCAGAGAGGTGATCGCAATCTGATACGATTCACTTCTCTTTCCTTTGACGCGTTACATGAGTATACTTTTTTACATTATTTTTGTATATAATGAGGTCACAAATGTTTCGTAGTCATGATTAAGGTACGAGTCAGAGAGACGTGGTAATTTCACAGATCGTTAAGCGCCTTGAGATTAGTTATCACGTTTTACAGATTTATGAAACGATTTGATTGATTATGAAATGACTCATTTTCCATCATGCCCAAAGGATCGAAGAGAAGATCAATATTAAGAAGTGATGATGGCTTAGTGACAGAACATCAGGACGTCGAGTCGCAGCGGTCTAAAGCGAGCGATTCGAGTTCTACAATAAAGCTCAAGTTTCAGCTTCAGACTCATATAGAAAGTATCATATTTCGAACCTGCTATAACCACGAGATATTCTCTGGTAAACATTCCTTGTAAACTCCTCATACACCAGAACACATCGCACTCAAATATAAATCAATAGAAATTATGATATGATGAATGAAGTTTCTTGACGTGGGTACTCTAATTTTATCACAAAGTAATGTACAGAGGAAATGGTCCTCCAAGAAAATCAGCAAACTTTACCCAAATATTATAAGAATTTTACCACCAAAATGCAGTAAAACTAAGTAGTAAAGTAAATCAAATATTTTTTATAAACAATTGTTTAAATGGAAAAGATCAATGAAGAAATTATTTATTTAAAATTAGGATTGATGTTACTTCGCACTTCCGTTTGGAATTGATTGAGATAATTACATTATATATACAGATAGTGTGATAGCGTTAATCAACGACAGGTTCAACCATCCACCAACGTTGGGTTAAACCATCGACCAACGACGGCTTTTAAAAACTTTAAGTTGCTTCACAAAGGTTTGCTGTTGCAGTAAGTTATGACAGCGACCAAACAATTCCAAGCGGAAGTGCGAAGTCCATCCTAATTTATAATGAAGGATTTTCACAAATTAACGACTTCATCATTCAAATTATTTATTGTCATTTTTTTGGTATGTCTTGTATGTCTTGTATATACGCAACACTTACATACTAACTCTTAAATGGTGAAAAATCAATAGTCAAGACTCCATAAATAAACTGTGCTTACTGAATGTCCAATGTCATTACCAGAATTAAACTTTGCTATAATAGAGCTATTAACGTCGTGTTTATAAACCTCGTTACCTACCTGTTCTTGTTTGTTCCGGTCATAAATTTCTGTTAGCAATTGGCAATGCAAACTAGTACGTTACTCTTATTCATATAATCTAAATTTATCTTCGTAGTATCACCATCTAAATTCATATTCATGAAGAATTTGGAAGCGATGATGTTTGATGAATGATTAGCGCGTTCGGACAGTGCATATGTTGGTGTAGATTCCGAAGCTTTCGGTGAATAAAAACATCATGTTGAAACCTTAGCATGGTGGTAGGGCATTTTTTTAAGCTCGCCTAAATAATAACCATCCTGTAGTGGAAAATCGGTTGCGAATCATCTACAACTCTGTTCCGGTGTGATATAGTGTTTGTGTGTAGTTACACTTGGGAGCCATTCCCTATATCACATCGATATTTCACATCAACTGACATTGCTGTGAAAAGCTAAAACTTATATAAAAAAGGGTTTGTATTAAATAAAGAAGCTATACAAAACTTATACTCTCAGTCGTAGTCCTTGGAACAAATCAATAAGTTGAACGAGCAATAGAAAATGTCATATCGTTATGCCGTGATTACGTCAGAATATTTTCTTCACTGATAGTTCAAGTTTATTATAGAATTGGAATACATGTAATTTGATGCGGCATGCGAAGAGACTATCATTGAATAACTTAAAAGGTTGAAATTAAGTATTAATTTAATTTCTTCGGGGATTATTATTTTCTTATCTGTTATAAACATATATAAACCTTGGTACTGTTTCATAGAGAACGTTCATGCGAGTATCTCGTGCATTTTGTTTACCAGGACAGAGTTACACTGTTTACAAATATGCATGTGTACGCTAACGCAGATCTCAAGTACGGAGTGGCCTTCCCCGAGGCCGCGTCTGACCTGGATTTCGCCACATTGCGAGCCGGGCCATGACTCATTGTTGTGGTGCGCAGAACTTCATCTAAAACACGTGCTTACAAGCTTTGTATCACTATTTTCGACTTTGTTCGATATATTTGAAATATGAGCTTTTGAAGATCTATCGGAATGAGAACGGGTAATATATCATAAACAAAATGACAAATGACCAATGGAATTTCCACAGTCGTAAAAACTTTTACCTCCGTATTTCTTTAGTATTTTTATTTTATTTAACATATTAACCTTTGACTTCTTTATCTATATATTAATACGTGAAGCAAAAAAATTGTACCCCTTTTTAACCTATTTGCCGTGAACGGTTGAACATGAAATTTGGCATAGTTAAAGTTCATATTGCGGAGAAGTGCAGAAAGCTGTTTATTTTATATAAAATGCATTAGAAGTACATTAAATTTATTAAAATATGCACTACTCGTCCTGCTGCTTGAATTTTACACAGCATATACACACATGTAAATAAAAAAGACATTTTTACAGCCGTCAATAATTACGAAGTTCAAAAGAGGTTGTGAAGAAGGTTGATATGCTCGACTCAATGTATTTTTTAACTCTTACGTTCCAATTATCATTTTTCATCCTACATTCAACAATGATATTATAAAATGTAACTATTATTATAATGTTTATTATTTTTTATGGTGAACTCACTTCAAATGATGATTTAATAAAAAAAATGAGCCAAACTTTGTATAATCAAAATAAGAATTTTGTTCATAAAAGTAATCCATGACTTAGACCTCCGCGGTTACAACGTTACAATTCAACCTCATGTAGCAACAAAAAAGAATTTATTTTCAAAAGCTAATGGTAGTATTAAAAACATCTTTATATTGTATTCACCATTTCATTGTTTGTGGATCCATTACTTTTCCAAACGATGATACTGGGTATAACACTATTTCTCATAATGAACAGACTACATTTAATTCAATATCACCCAGTAATACCACCCACCCATGGTGTCGTGTAAAATTAATTGAAAATTGTGTTATGGGTTGCGCTAAATTTCTTTATTTTCGTAAAGTAATGTTTGCTTAAAATTTGAGAGCTTTACCCATGTGGGTTTTTGTTTCAAATTTATAATTAATTTCAATTTTAATTTATACATAGATTTTTTTATATGATTAAAGATCATGGCAAATAACTGAATAGCCATGATGAAAACCTTTGATTATAGAAGTATACCCTTTGACAAAAGAACCCTAATAAAGTTCAAACTTTGAAATGACTATGGTCGAATGTCGACCACTGGGCGCCCACTAGTTTACCTAAATATGCATTTGAAGATGACACATAAAACCCTAAAATATGCTTAAATATTAACTGCCGAAAGCGAAACATGCCTATAACAGTTTGGTGATGAACTTTTTCATCAAATTACTTAGACAAGCTAATATTTAAGAATGCCCAACAACTGCGCTGTTGTTTCCAGTTTACTGTGTCCGGTTAAAACACCGCTAGCTCAAAGCTTTACTATAAGATCCGTGTAAATTGAAAATTTGTTACTATTTACCTATATTATATACGTGTATTTCGGTATTTGTAATTTAAAGCTGGACTCACTTCTAGGCGTCACGTGTTACCATCTAAAACCCAAATTGTCGAATAACATCAAAATAAGATTACGGTTAAATATTAAACTTAAAAAGATCTGCGACTTCGTTCGCGTGAAATAGTTACTTTGGACACTTAGTTAACACGCAGCGGAAGCTCTCAAAAAGAAAAATCACCCCGATTTTGAAACATACTTCATTGTTGCTCCGCTCCTATTGATCTTAGCGTGCACGATGTATTACGATTTTTTATTGTAGCACGGCAAAGTGACTGCACTATGCCTGATGGTAAGCATAGTACAATCCAAAAATAATAGCGACCACCGATTGACACACTGTCCATCGCCGGTTGCCACTATCATGCCGGCCTATAAAAAGCTGGATATGCACAGGCTGATCCCGAAACGCGACCCGTAGAAGCGAATCACTATTACGGGCTTTTTCGCCATATACATGGTGGTTGCGACCCAGTCGGACTGTAAAACTCTACCACCCCGCGTATTGTACTAACAACATTGAATTTTTAAAATAAGAAAAGTAGTACCTGAGATTAACGCATTCGACGAAACAAACAGACCCTCTAGCTTTATAATATTGCTAATAGATTATATTTCATTGTCAATAACAACTACTTTTTCTTAATTTTACGTTTGAACTTTTTAAACAGTGTTATATTGAAAGGATCCTAAGACAGGTAGAAGAAAAGAATACTAACATACTTCTAAGATATATACGTAGGTAAATACTTCTTAAAATTCGTCTATGATAATAATAATAATCTTGCTAACCGATTTCGACTACAGTGACCATCTTGGTCTGTTACGCAGGATATATTATAGTGCATAGATGTGTGCGCAATACATGAATGCACCCCCTCGTCCATATCCTCCTTGTTTCGATAGAACGGCGAACCGCTACTATCAGAGGAGTGCTGGATGCAGTGTCTAGAGAGCGGTACATCAACTCCTACCGACACATTAAGGCTGTTCACAAATGCCTGGCTGTTTCGACACCGAAAATAGATTGCATTGATGCTGAGATAGACCTGCACTAATGCGGGGAGTAACCGCATAAACTCGAGCACCGAGATGCTCGAGACCCCTCCATCAGGCTTGGCCCACGGACCGACGTGGTTACCTGGGTATGGCCGCTATGTGCAGAACAGCTACTAGGAGCCACTGATGAGAGTTTATGGACCATCAGCTATTTCTTATGAGACTTTACCACCTTTGTAAGGTCGGTCGACAAAGTCTTAGCAGACAGTCCATTACACCCCATCGTCTACGATAAATCACTTTAGCTCTACTTTGGACTTTGAATTTTACATCGCGACGCACATATTCAATCATAAATTGTTATGAAATAAGTATATATTGTCGAATAACAGTATACAAGGTTTGTAATGGTACATTCATATCAAAGAGATATAATATTTTATGGCGCTCGTGTTTGAGTGAGTAAATTTTTCACTGGCTTAGATTATCTTATAAAGAGGTCATTGGCTGCACCTACAATAAATACAATGTCATTGGGTCAAAAAAATATTGCTGAAAGTCTACATTCACGACGCCATAGCACTCGTGATATTTATTAAGCCTTTGAAGTATTAAGATTAGAAATATTTGTAAACGCCATTTATTTTATGTTAAGGTATATCTCTATTTATACATATAATAAGAACGTAGATATAATATGCATGAATAAAATAAAATGTTCCATGTGTCTAGGAATAAGTAATAAAATAGATTTCAGTCATTTTTAACAATGTCTGTCTGAATATTTTTATGAACACGCATCACTGCTAAAGTACTGGGTTCCAAATAAAACCACAACAAGAACATCATAAAACATATCTTCGAGAATAACTAAGTCTTTGTTTCATTAAAATCGGTTCGGTCTATCAAAAGTTATTGTAATTTTAATGGCGAAGCGACTTAAGTACGAGAGAAATCTAGTTAAGTATATGCAATCAATATTATTTTAGTTGATTAAAGTTTGGCCTCATTTTCTTCGTTAGTACCTACCGGGCGTTGCCAAATGGGGTCGCTGGTTCAAAATATTTAATATTAAAAGAAAGGAAACCCAATATTAGTTCAAAAAGTCGTATTAAAAACGTTGTTTATTTATAAATCTTATTCAATACATCTTTGAAATATATTAAAGATAATATGTTACTTAACATTAAATATTGTATGTCAATGGTTTCGTCGATGGCGCGTAGAAGTTAATCCCGATAAGAGTGTCGCAATACTCTTCGATACCAAGAAACGCGCTAATAAATTTGAGCCCATCAGGCTATACGGAATCGATATCCCTTGGGTCGAAGAGGTCAAATATCTCGCTGTCACATTAGATAAACATTTAAAGTTCACTTAACATATAGACAGAGTGCGAAACAAAGCCGCTATGGTCTTGGGTCGCCTCCATCCGTTGCTTTGTCATAAGAGTAAGATGTCCCTCAGACACAAGCTCACTTTGTATAAGACGTGTATCCGTCCCGTAATGACATATAGCTGCTCCGTTTTTGCGCATATGTCCAAAGATAACTTTCATAAGCTGCAGGTTCTCCAAAATCGTGTTTTACTTAAAGTGACCGGTGCTCCGTGGTACATTCGGAGAGTCGATCTCCATAGAGACCTAGAGATCCCTTCTATCTGGGCGTACGTAAAATCACTTACGATTAGTTATTTTGAAAAAGCTGCGAATCATCCCAATCCGTCAGTGGTATCCGCCTCAAACTATGAACCCGTACCTAACGCTGCGTGTTATAAAAGACGTCCGCGATGCATTTTTACCGACCCTCCTGATTTAATCACGTCAGCGAACGATCAGTACCAGCCTGTCCCTCGAAACAGAGCGTGCTCACGCCCACGCCTGCGTAACCACAGATCACGCCGCCGTGGCCTGGGGGTTAATTTCACTCCCGCACACCCGATTAGGCCTCCCACGGCAGCGGCTCAAGCCTAAGTTCGATCCCTCGGTAGGGAGCCCTTGAGAGCGTTGCTTGCGCGATACGGTGACACACAAATATACATCACTGCCACAACACTACACGATCACCCCCACACACGTGCACGCCTACACGCTTACATATGTAAGTGGAAGGGTTTACTTTTTCCCTTATCGAACTGAAAAACTCTCAATTTTCCGATAATAAATATATGGAGGAGTTGTTGAGGCGTGTATGCTTGGTACACATATACGTTCCAACAACTCATACATATATGAATAGTTAGCTAAGATAGGTCGCGATTTTGTATGCAACAGGCAACAGCCAAGCCGAGGTGTGCCGTGCACTCTTGAGCTGGTTGCCAAAATAAAATCGGCTGAGTGCCTTAAGCGCTCGCCTTAGTAGCCCGGTGAAGCTGTTAAGACCTTGCTGGGTCAATAGCGTAGACATTTCGAAAAAAAAAAATTGTGTGTCAATATTAGATTGCTACTAAGTACAAATAATTACATAACAAATAAACGATCGTCATCATTTTTCTTTTATCATTATTAGGATAAGTGATGTAATCTGAGAAAAGAGTTACATTAAACTGAAGAGACCAATTTATTACATGAAAAAAATTTACAAAAGAAATTAAGCCGACTTCGATATCAAAAACTTATAAAGCACTGAAAAGTGAAAAATAAATATATTATTAAATTAACCACATTGAATAAAGTATATGAATATTTTAATACCTAGAGATGTATATAAGTCGATTAAAAAATCGGTTCACAATTGCAGGAGATATCAATTAACATAAATAAAAAAAAAAAATACTTACACCCGAACATAGAACCTACTCTTTTTTTGAAGTCGGTTAATCCTCCTTTTTCGAAGTCAGTTAAAAATGGCAGTAATAGTCTTTGATAAGGACTGAGTTGCCAATAACAAAAAAAGAAGAGGAAGAAGTGATGTAATCTGTGGAAATATTATTGTAAGGAGGTTTATATTTTACGTTCTCGAATAATCAAAATTCTTTTTAAATTAATTTTACGCTGACATTTATTAATTCAATCTTCTTACAATTTCTAATATTAAGTATAACAGTCTACATCGTCATCTAATATTTTATTATGGAAAGAAATCCAATTGCTTTATGCTAGGATTTCTTAGAACATATCTATACTAATATTATAAAGCTGAAGAGTTTGTTTGTTTGTTTGGTTGAACGAGATAATCTCAAGGTCCGATTTGAAAGTTTCTTTTAGTATTAGATAGCTCATTTATCGAGGATGACTATAGGCTACATATCATCACGTTAAAACCAACAGGAGTTGAGCACTAATGAAGAATGTAAAAAAAACGGGCTATTTTTTAAGCTTCCGCTACGTGTTAATGTCAGTATTATATGCATTGCCATGGTAACGCGATAACATTCTATCGGAAATATTTTCATGGTTTATTTTGTGTTCCTATTCAAAAAGTTTGTTGTACGTTAGTTTTGTTTTCAATTTTTAATTATACGTGGTACGTTTGTATCGGAAACATTTGTAAAGTTTATTTTGTGTTGTTATTCAAATAGTTTAGTAGTAATAATATTCGTCCAATAAGACTGGCGAAGGAATTGATCCATAATGCCAATTCTGAAGTTGTCAATTTAGGTAATTGTTATGTATTCTTTAGCCAGTTTTCTTTTATGTCTAAGTTAATGAAAAGGTATAAGCGCTAAATCCTCTATATAATATTTCGTAAATTTTTATCTTCTTAATTTTCAAAACCAATTCATTTCACTTACGCACAATAAACAAACATTAAATTACATAAAACGCTGCCAATTTAACATAATATAGAGTCAAGTAACACAAAATTATGAATAAAATGTAAAATCCACTGCATGACAGAATGAAATTCCGCCAAAAACTCCTCAAAAAGTTTATTGTCCGTTAGTTTTGTTTCCAATTTTTTGTGATATATTACGCATTATAAAAATAAAGTGTGTGTGTATGTAATATTAAAATAAATACTTTTTGGTGAATACATATATCTGTGGTGCTAAAAATATCAACATTTTTTTTATTCTGTCGATATGTCTGTTTGTTTATTTGTTCCGAGTAATCTCCAAAACAGCTGGACCTATTTGAACGTTTTTTTTTCATAGAAATGATTACGCTATTGACCTAGCAAGGTCTTAACAGCTTCACCAGACTACAAGTAATATTTGAACGGGAATTTTACGGGCAAATAAGTAACTAATTAGCTGTTTTATTTTAAGCCAGCGGGTTCAGCAGATGTTGCCCGCCCTGATAATAAGACAGACTATACCTAAACCTTGCCCAAGAATCATTTTATATATTAGTGAAAACGACATGAAGATGCATTCTGCAGTTTTTGATCCAATCGCGAACAGACATATAGATAGACGTGGAACAGGACTTTGTTTTACACTATGTAGTGATGAACTGTTATCCGTGCATTCGTCTGTGTGAAATTAATCAAAAATATGTTGTTCACTGTAAACATGTGCGTGTGACGTGCGCTGTACTGGACTCCAAGAATAAATATAATTAAAAGTTATATGTGTACATGTGTTTTAAATTATAGCAAGGTATAATAATAACTTAATTATATCAACACTATGGACATATTATATCTATATAATAAAAGATTTAACACATATTGTTTGATAATGATAATAATGCTTAATGTTTTCATTACTTTCTTATATAGTTTAAGTGAGAACTCAGGGTTATATACCTATAGCAGTTTCAAGTTCCAGTTATGTGGCTAATGATAAATCCCATCCCATTCGATACACTATTAGTATTCACACATATAATGTACACGTTACCTGTTACACTAGATGATGTGCGTGTGATACTTACAAATATTTTTGAAAGAGTATTATTCTATTTTACACTATATGTGTGATCACAATTTTAAATTTATTAAATATATTAAAAAGAAACGCGTGCGAAGCCGCGGGTAACAGCTAGTATAAATATATTCTTATAAATGTTCTATTTATTAGTTAGTAATTTGTTTAGGCTAAGCACTAATAATGAAATTTAAAAGGGTAACATGAAATTGATAAAAGCTTCAATGGGCAACCAAAATAGTAATCGCAAAATTACAATATAAAAAAAATCGTGACAGTCATACGGCATGCAAGCAGAAGTGAAAATTCAAAACAACGAAATAAATATGTTCTCTATTGAATTTTCATATTAATTATAATTCGAATGAAAATATTAAAATTTCAAAATTTATGTTGAAATTATTAATATTAGTGTGTTTTCATGTGCACTAGGATCGTCGGGGTTCATCTCGCCCACCCCTTGTGAGGGCGTGCGGGGAGACGGCATCAGGGCCTTCTTGGGTCGTCTTAGAGCCTTTATTGTTTTTGCGGCCTCTCGGAATGGGATCGTTGGCGGGGGCCATCAGGCTCGCACCCGCCGACTCCTCCACCATCTGTGGCGCTGCTGCGCTGCGCTCCCTCTTGGGCTCGGCGTCACCAGACCGGGCCGCGGTTCCCGCTCGGCGGTTGCGCTTCTCCCGACGGAAAACAGGGCAGTTGCGGGCATCATTTGCGGTATGCGGCTCCCCGCAGTTGATGCAGGTGGCCGGTTCTTCGCGTGGGCGGTCACAATTTCTCGCGAAGTGCGCTCCCCCACACCTCACACAGGCAATCCCTCGGTGACAGTGGAAGGAGGAGTGCCGGAACTGCTGGCATCGATGGCACTGAGCCGGCTCCCTCCTCCCCCGCCATCCTTCAATCTGGACCTTCATGAATAAGAGTTCGCTTATCTCGTAAATGGCCGGTATGAGGCCAGGAATTCTTCTAAGGGAAGCGTGGAAGACGCACCCGTTTCTTCCTCCTCTTCCTTTTATGATGCAGGCGAATTCTGGCTCGAAGCCCTTCTCGCGAAGGGCCTCGGTGATCAGCGCTGGGTCAGTCTGGCTTGGTAGGCCACGTATTGCGACCTTCAGGTTAATCTCTGTGGGCGGTGAGTAGGCGAACCAGCTCACGCCCTCTGTCTGGCTTAGGAATTCATAAGTGGTGGCGTATTCTTCATGGTCAACTGGGAGGAAGCGCACTCCGTTGCCGTATGCAAAGGCGTTCGGCCCACGCCCCAGCTTGTCCGCCAGTCTCCCGAGGACTTCCGCCCAATTGACCGGGCCCTCCGCGATGATCGGCGGGCAGCGTCGCCGGCTGCCTTGGCTAGGAACGGAATCGTTCGTTCCCAGTTGGGCTTTCTCAGTGCGCGGCGAAGTCACCGCCGCGGCGTATGTTCTCTCTCGCTCCCTCTCCGATGACGCGGGTGCGACGGGTATATCGGCCGTCTCAGATTGGGGTTCCGTAGGCATATCATGTTGTACTTGTGATGGTGGCTCCCTCCGCCTTCCAGCGGATGTTTCGGGCGACTCTAATTTTCTTCGCGCGGAACGCGTGGGCGGATCGAACGCGCCGGGGGCCTGCTCCGAAGCGGCCTTACGCGGCGAAGCTGGCGAGGGCGCGACGGGCGCCTGCGCCGCTGGGTGTATTGCGCGGGGCGGGAGCACTTGCGTAGGCTCAACCGTTCGCGGCTTCTTCGTGTCTGGCGACCGGGACTCAGGTGATTGTTCGGCGATCTCGTCGGGAAGCGCGACGGGCCCTGCGTCGGGATCGCTGCGCTTCCGGCGCAGCGCTCGACCGAGCAGGCTAGCCTGACTCTCGGGAATCAGGGGTGGCTCGAGGGAGCCGCAGGCGGCGCTAGCGAGCGCGGCTGCGTCCGCGGCGGCGGGTTCTTCGCCGTTTAGAGCGGCCTCCTGTAGGCGCAAATACAGCGCCATCCAGCGCGTCATCCCTACAGTCAGGACCCCGGCTGAAATCAGCTCAGCGAGAGTGCACAAGTCACTCTCGTATGCCTCTGTCTGCAGGGACGGATCGCCAGGCGGCACCGGGAGCGCCACGGGTGGTTGCGGTGGCGGCGTAGGCGACTGCTGTTGCGGCGGTTGCACGGCGTCGGCAGTGCGGAGTCCAGTGTGAGTTGCGGTAGTCTTCGTTTTTGAGGCGGCAGGTTCAGTGGGCGAGCATGTGGTCATACGTCTGGAGGACGTAGAGGCCTCGGTTTGGCCCTGAAAAGGACCTTTTTTTGGTTCCCCCCGTTGCCGTCGCCGGTCGGGAAGGAGGTTTTCTTGCACGACGCATCGTTGCGCAGGACAAGCGAAAGTCGTCTGAGCGACTCGCGGAGCTCCGGTAAGACGTCCTCGCGCGCGTAACGACAGAGCGAGTCCCACTAGGATCAATAATTATATACATTTTTATATACTCTATTAATGTATTAAACGTGGTGACCTGTAAAATATTTATACTACATGTATACAGGCCCGTATAGAACGCGTCGTCTAATGTTTTTTTTTTTACATGGGGAAATCCCTATGGATACCCACCCCAGCCGAGCTGCTGAGAGCGGGTCATGTCCGACTTGCACGGAGTAAAACCCCATGTGCCTTCACTCACCTATAGGCCGGGGAGCAGGAGCTGCCACTGGCAATGCGTCTACTCCCCGGCAGGTGAAGGCCACTCATTAGGGGCCTCTTCGCAGTCGAGGGGCCAGAATGGTAGACCCCTAGACGATCATGGGAGGCACATCGGCACAATGCGCCTCAACCACACGGGCCTGTGCAGATAACTGCCAGGGCGACAGACGTGCCCGCGTCCACTGCCCGCAGGCCTTTTTTACGGCGGCAT
This sequence comes from Antheraea mylitta, assembly GCA_014332785.1. Taxonomy (NCBI): domain Eukaryota; kingdom Metazoa; phylum Arthropoda; class Insecta; order Lepidoptera; family Saturniidae; genus Antheraea; species Antheraea mylitta. The sequence continues at coordinate 14,624,312 of JACEII010000008.1, read as the reverse complement.
TAAGTCATTGTTGACCCTGCGCCACCGTGATCGTTGACCGCGGGAGGGAAGCTGACTGGCCTGCTTCCTCTCCCTCTCTACCGCACCCTTTGCGTGCATAACCACCTCGCACTAGGAAGCGACGGAACGCGTCGCTAGTCTAATACAAGTGTATTACGGCCGATCATGATTACGTAGCATGTTATGGCTCGAAATTATAAAATTATCTCCTACCAAAAATACAGCTCAACGCGCCTAAAGATTTCATTTCAAAAATAAACTTATAACTCATTTATTTCAGATAAAATATCTTGTTTGAAATAAATATGATTAGGTAATTTTAATACTAGACTCAGTGTCAAGGGAGTTAATATTCAAATACTAAACTGTAACTCAAAACCTTAACCTTAACCTTGCGTAGATTCCGTTACTTATACAATATTATACGTTCAAACTTTAGGATACTTTAATTACAGGTTATACGAAGCATTTCAACCGTAAAATCTAAATTTCTAAATACAGTCACGTGTTATCTCAGAGTAATCACGTGACCTGTTACAATGAACCTGAATATCTCCTGTAGTAGTCATTTCGCGTAGCATAGCATTAATGATATTCTAACACAAACAACAGATAAATGATTGTACTTGATGGGAATTTGTTTATCTGTTTGTTACTCTAATCTCCGAAATTGTTTAATCAATTTCAACGGCATTTTACTGGCAAATGGAAGAGTTTCAAAGTATTCTCCAAGTCATAGCTTAAAAGAACAAATTAAGACAGAATTCAGCTATACCATAATGAAAAGATAAAGCATTACAAATTCGTTCCATAAAATAATGACTGTTTATTTATTTAATTACATAAATATTAATTTTTATTAAATACAAAAATTCAACTAGGCGCAGGCGCGATGTGTTTGGCGGCATTTATCAAAAGGGGCCATGTTGTCGGCGCATACCGCGTAACACGAGTAGATCGAGTGGTCGATAAAACAATTTGAATCTTATGTATATACAAATAGGGTTGCAAATGTTTTTGAGTATTTCGTTAATAGTCCAAAGACCGTGTTTTGCGTCGCCAAGTTTTTTCTTTCGAACTGACTACGCTATTGGCCCTGCAAGCCCTTTAAATCTTCAGTAGTACGCGAGTACAAGTATCGCCAAGTAGCGCCAAGCCAAAAACAAGTTTAACCGCGCCTATAGATGTTTCACATCAAAAAGATAACTGAAAGACGATTTTAGTTAAAAATAAGTAAACCATATTTGTACCACGAAAAAAAATACTTAATACATAGAAACTACATATTCAGCGTTAAAGACGACATAAGAATGTATTAATTTTCTACCAAAAACCTTTGTAAATATATGTGCTTACTGCGTAAAGTAAAGATTGTTTATCTATATTAGTATTATAAAGAGGTAAAGTTTGTGAGTTTGTGTCGTTGTAGGGGATAATCTCAGTAACTACTGGTCCGATCTGAAAATTCTTTCAGTGTTATATGGCTAATTTATCGAGGATGGTTATAGGCTATATATCATCATACTAAGACCAATGGGAGCGAAGCACCGATGAAGAATTTTTCAAAATCGGGTTTTTTTCCTCGTGAGAGCTTCCGCTACGTGTTAACATTAGACCAAAGAAACTATTCAACGCTAACAAAGTCACGGGCAGAGGCTAGTTGAGTATAAAGTGAATACTTTCTAAAAGTTTTTTTTTTTTTCGAAATGTCTACGCTATTGACCCAGCAAGGTCTTAACAGCTTCACCGGACTACACTTTCTAAAGACGTTTGCAAAAATGCATTAACTATATGGAGCACAAATAGGATGAGACTTATAACTCAATTTCTCAAATGTTTGTCATAACTTCAGACGTTTTATTACTTACTTACTGTATTATTTATGTCTACCTTATTTATATCTTCAATTTTCCTTTCGACTCTCGCAGCTTCGCGAAAACAATTTCGAAGGAGAGTCTAATAACATAATGCAGTGATGTTGAAGTCTCCTTCTTTAACCTACTTCTATAAATATAATAAGAAAGTAAACCTAACGTGTCTAAACTTTTTAGATTCTTGTGAAATAAATTGTTATAAGTGCCTGAGAATAAGTTATAAAATAAATTTTAAGTATTTTTATAAAAGTCTGTCTGTTTGTATGAACACGTACCGCAGCTAAAATACTGCGATTATGATAAAACCTCACCAAGAGAATCATAAAGTTTATCATCAAATAACAATTCGTTTTTGTGTCATTAAAATTCGTTAACTCTTTCAGAAGTTATTGTAAATTTAATGACGACGCGACGTAAGTATCAGAGAAAAGTTGATAAATAATGGATTTAAAACACACAAATGATATATTAACAACTTTTTATAAATGGATGAAGTCAGTGGCACAGCTAGTTCTTAATAAACCTTTTTTGACGTGACAACGTCTTATAAATTGGTTTGCCGGGTGACACTTCAAGAAACTGCGTTACGCTCCGCTCACGTTATGCGCTAACAATGAGAGCGAGTGAGAGGCACGCGTCCCTTCCACTCGGGCATGGTTAGCCCGCCTAAGAGCGAGAGAGACTACTATACGAATGAATATTCACATTAAAATTATTTTACCACTCAAAGTCGTTGTCACGTAAAACTTTCGCCCGTATACCGACTTTACAGGCAACCAATTTTTTTTCTTTCGGTATGACCTCTGCCTATGTAGGCAATTTCGACAATGTCAAGTGTGACAAATACACGTTTTAACGTTTTAAATTGAATGCCAAATATTCAGTGTAACAACGTAGAATAATCTAAAATAGGAACATGTCAACATAGATAAATCACCAAAAGGGGATATAGGTACTGTGTTGTAAGTGCCACAGAGAAAATTAAGAAACCTATACATTACGCTTGGACAGTTTTTCCTCGTAGGTCGTAGCTACCCGTAGCGCTATTTTGAGTATTCGATAAAACGATCTAAATCTATACCTACTATATAAAATGTGGTTTAACTTTGTTATAAATTTTTCAAGGGAAATCTTGCTTAGGCTTCCTTTGCGTTATTACTGAACTGTGAATGAAAATTAACCGTCACACTCGGGATCGGTGATGCTGAATCGGGTTTATTCAGCTCGACACAATGTTATGTGCTCTCGAGTCGGTCACGCACTAAATCGTGTATACTCGGCTGTGGTTGTCATACGGAGTGCATCGTTACAATAATTACGTTTTTATTATTACATATTTTAACAATAAAATGATATTATGATATGTTATATATTTTGTATATAATTAGTGTAGTATTTGGAATATATATTAATACGTACACAGTTGGTACTAAATATATATTATTTTAAATTAGATATTTGAAAGAAATTTTGAAGGTATAGATCCACATGTCATTAAATGCTAAACATATATGTAAATAACTCAAAATAACAAAGTGTCGATATTAAAAAGACGAAGTTAGAATAGGTAGTTATCTTTTTTTCGCTTATTTATCAACTATTTTTTTTATATATCGTAGTTATTGACGAGTAACACAGAAGTTGAAACAGTATATATTAGGCAAACACCTGCCTTCACAACAGAGAAATTCAAGTACTTAGGCTCTGTGCTTACTAAAGAGGCCAATGTAGATGCCGATGTTTCTCACAGGATAAATGTTGCATGGCAAAAGGGGAAAGCGCTTACAGGAGTGATGTGTGATCCTCGTGTACCCATAAAAACAAAGGGAAAAGTCTACAAGACAGCAATTCGACCGGCATTACTATATGCAACAAAGTGCTGCACTGTCAAAAGGACCCATGAACAAAAAGTACATGTCAATGAGATGAAGATGCTGAGGTGGGTGGGAAATGTCACTCGACTCGATAAAATACCCAATATATACGTGGGAGCTTTAAAGTCGCATCAATCGTTGACAAAATGACCGAAAACCGCCTCAAATGGTATGGACATGTAAAAAGATGTAAGGACAATCATGTGATCCAACTAGCTTCGAACCTATCCGAACGCAAAAGAGGTAGAGGCCGCCCACCTTCGACTTGGTGGGCAAATATTGCAAAAGACCTCAAGAAAGGCCAGTTGCAAGAATCGACAATCTAAGACAGATTAGTTTAATGCAAACATGTGAGGAAACCCGGCGCCAAGTAATCGGAAAAGGGATGGACAAAGGGATTGACGAGATTTAGCGTTATCAATTAAAACATTTGCAATTTTTTTTTTCCCTTTATGTAGAAATAAAAAAAAATCATCCACTTGACGACTACTAGTAAGAATAAAATAATTACCAATAGATGAATCTGATAAAACCTGTAGTTTTCATAAATCAATAAAGCGATTCTCAAGAGAACAAAGTTGCGGGAATCAGCTTAAAATACAAAATATTTCCATTTGAAATTGTTGTATGTGCTTAAAATCACTATAATATAAATTGATATATGAAATAGGTGTTATTTTGTTTGAAGATACGAGACATGATCACGCGAAATGTCACGTTTAAACAATTATTATGATGATCCACGCGACATGATACGATAAAATCTTTTAATTAACAGCGCCTCGTTTTCATAATTCGCTGACAGACAGTTATCGCTGTATAAACCTTTTAAGTTAAGTTAATTATTGTGATTTCAAAGCGTTGCTTACAATAATAATGGAATAGAAAATTTCCATAGGCAGCCTAATTCGTAAGCCCTTTGTTTACTCATTTACTTGGGTATTGTGCCGGTGCGGTTAACGACACGGCACGTGTAAGTTTTTCTCGATACTATCTCTATAATTTGTATTATATTTAATACCAATATATACCTATTATTATATCGATTATTTATTACCGATAATTGACAGTTAGGTTAGACATTACGTTTATAAGATAACGTTTAAACAATGAACTTATTTGATAAGTCTGAATAAAAAGATAATCATTTCTGTAGGAAAATGAAGAAACATATAGTTAATCTGTATTTATCATAAACTGTAAATTATATAAATATTCATATTTCTATCCTTAAAATAATATAGAAGCAAATTTTATGCGTTTGTAGGAGATAATTTAAAATTACTGATCCGAGACTGAAAATGTATTCTCGTACTTCCTGAGCGATAACAGTATAGGTCACGTATATTTTTGTTTGAGTTTTACGTTGTCATATGTCATATGAAAAGGTTGTAATAAAATTTCCCCCATCTCCCCAAAACATAGGCTGACAACGCACTTGCAACTCCCCTGGTGTTGCTAGTGTACGATTATATGGACTCTTAGATCTGGATCACTTAGCATCAGGTAACCTGTCTGTTCGTTTGACTCCTATATGACATAAAAAAAATCTTAAAAAAACATAAACTCATGGGCGGTTCGTTGTCTCTGCTATAAACATAACTTAATTCAATTTATACAATTCATTTTTAAAAAGGTTTAAGCCGTAGATTGTAACCTTTTCACGAAAATTCTAATTAACTAATGCGATATTTCAATGCCCACACAAATTGTTACACAGAGTAACGCAAAGTTGAACAAATTTATTACAGCACACATCAAGGTAATAATAAAATAAACAAGAAACATTCAATTTACATAAATATCTACCTTGTGAACGAAATTCTTAGGAAATTTTACATATAGGGCATCTTACGATAATATAATATTGAAACGAAGTAAATTAAGTTCACATTTTATTATATTACCGACATATATTCTTTACTTATGCTCTCCTGAATACAAGACTACATGAAAATTTAATAAGCTACGCAAGCAACGTACACTTATTTTAATATTCCGTGACCGAAGTAAAACACTTCTGAATTTAGGTTACTTCACAAAAATGAGTTTTATCTTGTGTCATTTTATATAACAATCAACTTATTTTATTGTCCTACTTATATTCGTTCATGGTGTAATTTTTATTCAATTGTCTTTTTAACATAACAGATACACGATAAAAAATCTTTAGAAATCTTTATGATACAAATTTTATTACTCGACTTATTAAATAAGAATTTGGATAAAAGACTGACCGTGAAGAGTCATGCTTGAAAACACATCACTTCTCGGCCTACAAATAATGACAGTGGCTGAAGTCATCAATTATCAACAGGTGAGGTGTTTGACCGCGCACTTGACATACCTCGGAGATTCCACAACGGCGCCCAACAAATTAGTATGGACGGATTAAATTGTCGCGGAAGAATTCTTCGTTCTCGGCGGAACGATCCGTAACGACACAATACGAGGCGACGCTGCGACGCGCCTTTCACTGCCAAATTCGGGTTACTTTGTATTAAGGCATCTGAAACCTCCCTTGCAAAGACTTAAACAAACAATATCCTTTATTAACACCTATAAAATAAAATTAAATCACTCTCATCTTACATTTAATGGTATGTTTTCCTAACGTATTTTTAAAAGCTTCTGTATTTAATGTTTTGTTTTAAAAATAAGCTAAATATGAACATCGCAATTTAAAACTGCTATCGTCGGCTTTTCGTTCTAAGGAAATAAATTCTCACATTAAGATATTAATGAGTAGAACTGACAGATAAGTTAGTTGCGCGAATATTAATGCAGTGTCTTTGGAACAAACCGTCATTTACCTGGAAAGTCATTTTTCACGGCGACACTTGTCAGCATGATTCAGAATACTGCTGAGAATCGTGGGCGGTGTATGTATACTCTGTTTTATTTTTATATCTTGAGTTGTGATTCAATAAAAAGGCTAATTTTAGACGGTTTTCAAATTTCATACGGTTGACTTGGTATAATGAAAGAAGAATGCAAGTATAAATAGATACACATGCCTATGTGTGTTACTACGCGAAGACTTAAAATATTTATGTGAACATTTTATATTGACTAGTGGGCATCCAGTGGTTGACATTCGACCATAGTTCATTGATTTTTTAAAAGTTTGAACTATATTAGGGGTCTTTTGTCAAAGGGTACACTTCTATAATCATAGATTTTCATCGTGGCTACTCAGTTACTTGCCATTTTTTTATTATATGCACATTAAAAAAAAATATGTCTAAATGAAAAACTATAAATTTGACACGAAAAACAGACGGTTATATAAGGTGGTAAGGCTCTTAAATTTTAAGTAAACATAATTTTACGAAAATAATGAAATTTATCGCAACTCATGGCACAACTACAAAATACATACAGTCGAGCATAGCAACCTTCTTCGCAACCTTTTTTGAAGTTCGTTATTGACGGCTGTTAAAATGTCTTTTTACTTATATGTGCGTATATGTTGTGTAAAAGTCAAGCAGTAGTGTGAGTAATGCATATTTTCATTAATTTAATGTACTTATAATGCATTTTATTTAAAATAATAGCTTTAAAGCTTTCTGAACTTCTCCTCCATATAACTTTAGCTGTGCCAAATTTCAAGTTGATCTCTTTACGCAATTTTCTTAAAAAGAGGTACAAAGTTTTGATTTCATGTCTTAATATTTTGATTGAAAAGTTTAATTATGCGAAATACGTATTTAATAATTACAGATTTGTACTATTATACTTATGTAAATCATATGTATGTATTCTATTTGGCTGATGGCTGATGACCTTAATAGGCATTTACAGCTTCACCGGACTAAATTTTTTTTTATATTATGATATAACTTTAATAAGAATCTAAGAATATTTCTCAGATTCAGGTATCTCCACCATACTGGTTTCAGCATGAATGGGTCGGCTCGTCCGTGGTAGTACCACCATTTAACAGAGAACCGACGTAAGGTAACAGTGCTTGCATTGTTGCGTTTGGTTCGGTCAGTAAGAGCGCCGGAGGCCTACCTCCCTCCCTCTCCCTTCTCTCTCCCTTCTCTCTCCCTTCTCTCTCCCTTCCCTCTCTTCCCCTTACCCCTCCCCCTTTCCCCAACAACACAGGCTGGCAACGTACTTGCGACTCCTCTAGTGTTGCTGATGCCTATGAACGGTGGTGATCACTTAACATCAGGTACCCACCTGTTCGTTTGTCTACTATGATATGGAAAAAACTTGCTTCTTTAACTAAGGTATAATAGTTTTCGAATTTTATAACACAATTAGTATTTTGTGTCAAAAGTTTATTAAAAGCACTCCTAATGAACACATGTTAGACCTAAATTAACACATACAGCGTCACGTGTGATGAATACTATTGGTTACGAGAAATTAATACTAAAACATTTTTTTTAATCAGGAACTACGAATTACGTCTCTATTATATTTATTTTTGATTATTTATATTTTTTATTCGTTATGGAAACGAATTCAGGTACGGTAATTACATTGTTTGGATAAAGCCCAAAAATTCCATAGATATTAGTTATATCTTGTTTACAGTGATGAATATTTGACAAAATAGTTTACACTATTTTATAATCAGAGTCGTTGAGCAAGAGCCGTAAAACGTGAATAGAAATACGACGACCTTGATATTTACTTATTATTTACGTTCTTATATCTATAATTTTCAGGAAATACGTATCGTGGTGAACGGCTTATACAAATTTAAGAGACGGGTTATATACACACAGATGAATTCGATATAAATTTAAAGCTCCTTAACGCGACTTACGGTGGGAGGTATATGATAAAAATCGTCACGTAAGGGAAAAGCGTTATGTTTCTCTGTTTCTCTCGCTCTTTCTCTCATCGGTGGTAATTTTGAACGTCATAATCTCTTAGAGCTTAAATTGAAGAAAGTATTTTTGATTTGATCTTGATTATGCGCCGCGAGTTGTAGTACGAAATTAAATATATTTTACGACGTAAACAGTGGTACAACCTCATTACGAAACGTGCGTATATCTCATTAAAAGTTATTAGTTTTTTATTTAGCATTTTCTGTATAATTTTCTTCATTCAATATTTTATACCTAATTTTAATAAATAGATAACATTCCTAAAATATTAAGTGAAATGTGTTGATTAGATGCTTTACGTTATTTGTATTGAAAATGATAGTAAATGAAAATATACAAATAACACAGAGTGAGAAAGAGAGTCGCATGTAGATTGCATAACGCATTTTCCTTACCTGAGGAAATTATGATAAAATAACAATGTAAATCTCTATTTTGGAGTAATCTTAAACAAACGACTGTAATGTGTGAATTGAAGAAAAAGCTTAAATAATTTCGATCCTAACGGAGGTTACCTATGAGCACCGTTTTTTTTTTTTCTTAAGCACAAACACCGTCTTTGCATTTCTCAAGTGGGATACATCTATGCCTTAGCATCGGTACCGATATTCTGAATAACACATTTGTGTTTATTAAAAACTAAGATTTGTTAACAATATACAAGTCGAAGTGACTGTTACTAGAGAATAATCAAAACTAGTAAGTTTATAAAAAGCTTTTACATTTATTATGTAATTGGCATATGCTCGTGGTTTCGCCTGCCTTGATATACCACGTGACTATTTAAAGTTTAAAACCCTTCAATCCATTGGTAGTTCATGGTAACAATTATCATTTTAAATAATAATATCAAAACGAATACTAATAAACAACGAAGATAACCTTAGTTAAATTTGTTCTAAAATTTTTAAAAATATAGAAACGATACTTTTTATTATAAAAAATCAGGTCTAGGTTCAATGAACAATTTTAAAAAGGTCTTTTTCCACATTTAATCATTACGTAATTAATGGAAACTGGGACGTATCAGTTCGTTTTTGAGTAAATCGTCCGATGGTAGTCTATATCAGCTTTGCGTTTCTCAAAATAAATAGGTTAAATATTAAGTACCTAATTTTTTAAATTGATTTAGAACGAGAATCGATTAATTATTATCCTGTAAAAATATTGCTGGCGACTAACCAGTCGCTCTGTAAATGTAATATATCCCACGAGAACAGTACTTATTTTTAAGGTTAAGGGTAGCCTATGTCTTTTTTGTACCTCGGAAAATGTGTATTCAACATTTCTTTACGATCAGTTCAGTAGTTAAGCCTTGAAAGTGTGACAAATAGATACACACTCGCATTTTTCATATTAGTAAGATTCCATTTCACTGATAATATTTAAAATACTAGGATATCCAAAAGTTAATTTTTTTAATTATGAGTTCCTAAAATTCTAAATCAGCACATGGAGTACAATCCAAACGCCAATTAACCGTGTTAATTTTTTAAATTAAAAAATGTTTTACGTAGGCTCAGCTAGTTCAGATAACAAGGGTCCCTAAACCAACATGTTCAGTGACACCCACGCGGCTTCACACGGCTATGTAAAATAACAAATGAAATAATCAAAGGATATATTAAAAAAATATTTGTTAATGAATGTTGGAAAATCTTTTCATAAAATGCGCGAAATGTCAACAGAAATGTAAGACGTAATTTCATATTTAAAGAAACTCATTTGTACATATTTTTTTTATTTATAAGAGTTTGGCAAAACACATTTCCGTTATAACATTTTGTTCCCGGTTATTTTAAAATATTTGTCGTAGTAAAATTCAGTGTAAGAGACCATAAAAGCAGTTATTTAAGGTCAATTTAATATTCTTTGAAAACCTTTATGTACTCAAAATCTGATATTATTATTATGTAATTACAAACTTATTAACTACATACTCTTTGTATGTTATACTAGCTGTCCCGGCCACGCGTTGCTGTGGCTCAGTTATTATATAATTACATATTGATAAGAATTCATAATTGTTGTTGATAATATGACCAATAAACATCACTTAACAATATAAATGTTTTTTTTTTATATAAAAAAATACTTTTAGTGATTTAAATATAAAAGGTAGACATATGCTGTCGCTGACTTTTTTGTAGGCACCATCCGCCTCTACAACTTCTCTATAGAAAACAATCATATATCTCCCATTATTAAGGCAGCGATCGTAAGGAACAAAAGTTGGACCTTTTTTCTTCGACTTACTTTGCAAATCCAACTACCACAAAACTACCAAAAGTCTTTTTAGCTTTCGGACAAATTATAGTCTGTGACATTCACAAATGACCTGGCTTTCTATTGATAAAATAAAAATTTACAAAATCGCTTTAGTAGATCCAGATATTACCCCCTACAACCTCACAAACCTTACCTGTTTATAATATTAGTATAGATTTATACAGTACTAGCTCTTGCCCACGACTTCATCCGCGTAGTAATAGTTACTCTGGGCTAAGGCTAATACACAGCAGAAGCTTTTAAAAGGAAATAAACACGATTTTGAAACGTTTTTCATCTATGCTCCGGTCCTATTGACCTTAACGTGATGATATATAGTCTATAACCTTCCTTGATAAATGAGCTATAACACTGAAAGAATTATTCAAATCGGACCAGTAGTTCCTGAGATTACTCCCTACAACGTCACAAACTCACAAACTTTACCTCTTTATAATATTAGTATAGATAAGTATAGATTAAAGACTATTTTTACTGAATAAAAACTGATATAATTATGTTATTTAGAATTATATTTTTAACATTTATTGTCCTTAACTTTAAAAATAATACCATTTTGATTATGCTTGAGTGAACATGGTTATGAATCATAACATTTCAGTCATAAAAAGTAATAACGAAGTAAGTTACAATTTATCCGGCGCCAACGGGACCGTTTATATAATGTACTATCAAATTGGTTCGTTGAGATGTCCGTCGACATTAAAAACATCTAAATATTGAATTTACGAATATACACAGAAATGCAAATTTCAAAATAATTTCCGACATCCTGTATATGAGACGCACAAAGACACTGCGTCCACATACACTGCTAATTATGTTTCCTTTGATTACATTTGAAACGAACGTTAAATTACAAAACGCTGATTCAAGAAAACATATTATAACTTCCTTCAAGACGAACAAAAGATAAAATTGTTTAATGCATTAAAATTGAATATACCTACTTGTATACTAACAAAATTGAATAAAGCTTTTGTATGAAATTGAAGTTGAATATTACTGTTGAAAATAACTTTTATGTAGTTACAAATTCGTTTTTACAAAGGTTAAATTTTATTGTATTTTCCCTATTAATTTCCCATTAAATAACAAGCCACCTATCAGCAATAAGAGCGCAGCCAGGAATACATAGATTACTACCTTTTACTTATAACTTTGCTCGCATTAATGTATAGTTAACCTATCCGTCGGGAAGAGTACTGTTTTTCTGGATGATAAGTACGCTATATTCTCTTCTATACCCCTGGTAACGTGCATGCAAAATTGTATGTTAAGTGTTTAAATAGTTAACGCGTGGAACTTAGTTGTAAAGGAAAATGCGTTAACAAACATTCACATTTACATATATTGGTTCGGAAACTTATTACTTATCAGCTTATCTCAATTTTTTACGTCAAAATAATAATGTTCTCTTGGTAAAGAACTAGCAAAATTGGTTTAAATATACTGAAATATCAGTAATTAACAGTATGTTAAAATAATATCTAGAATTAAAAATTTGATAACTACTACTTGATCTGTCTAGAATAATGTTTTTTTTTTGTATTATAGGAGGCAAACGAACAGGTAGGTCACCTGATGTTAAGTGGCACCACCGTCCATAGACACCAGCAACACCAGAGGAGTTGCAAATGCGTTACCAGTCTGTGATAGTGGGGAAGGGGGAGGGGGAAGCTGGAAGGAGGGAAGGGGAAGTGGAGGTGGGCCTCCGCCTCAAGCACTGTTATTTCATCGGTGTTTCAGTAAGAGGATGGTACTACCCCGGGCGAGCTGACCCATTCATGCTGAAACCAATAATAGCGTGGTTCTACCGCCTACAGAATATATGATAAATACTGTAAAATTTGGCTTATGTTATAACATATAAAAACGATAATTGCACAGTTGTTAGCGTGTTGGGACACCATGCCGATCGACGTAGGTTCGAATTCTTGCTAAGAAGTCGGAGATTTTTGTGAAAGAAAACATTGTGTGAAACCCTGGCTTGGTGGTAGAATTCTTTCTACGTTCATTTGGCTAGCTAAAAATCTAATACTAGTCTTAGATCTAGTCGCCTTTTAGGTTTTGCGTGTTTACCATCTTATAACATTCTCTGCCCGCGACTGGAATAGTTACTTTGGGCCAACGATAACACGCCGCGGAAGCTCTCAAAACCGTCGTTTTTGAAAAATTCTTCATTGGTGCTCCACTCCTATTGGTCTTAGCGTGATGCTATATAGCCTATAACCATCCTCGAAAAATGAGCTATATAACACTGAAAAAAATTTCAAAGCGAACCAGTAGTTTACCAGGGATTACACTCTACAACGTCACAAACACAAAACGACACAAAACTTTACCTCTTTATAATACTAAGTATAAATTGTCATATACCAATAGATAAGATTATGGTGAAATACTGAAACCTATAAAGTATTAAAAAACATATACATATAATAATGGCAGTGATTGCCTCACAAGTGTTATCTAAAAATAAATTGTCGAGTAGAAGTCGATACGACCGCCCACTACACGTTATTATACGTCATCACACACCAGAAACCTAATGACACGTGAAAATATAGGTGACTGGGTACATTCTTGTTTCTTGCATTTTCTTATTTATTTACATGTGGATATAACAACAGTCAACAACAATAATACAATACCAATAACAAACATGCAGTAAACTCATGACATAGAACGCTTTATCACATAGATATTTAACTTACACAATTAATAAAGATAAAAAATTAAATTCTATAATAGTAACTGAGAAACATTAGATTTTTGTAGGTGTTAAAATGGATCGGCAAACAACGACGTGAAGTAACAGTGCTTGCATTGTTGAGTTTCGTTCGGTCATTGAGAGCGCCCGAGGTCCACTACCCCTTCCTTCTCTCCACCCATTCTCCCTTCTTTACCCAAATACAGGTTTGCAATACAATTGCGTCTCCCCTAGTGTTGTTAGTGTCTATAGAGGGCGGTGATCATTTCACATCAGGTTTGTTGGCCTTCTAAAACCTTAGAAAAAAAAAAAAAGAAAAATAATAAGCGAAAAGTGAAAAAGAATTGATTCATTTATGAAAACTAAAATTAACGTATGGATAAAAAAAATTGGATAAATATAATTAATAATATTGAAATATGATATATTAGCTGTTGTTGAAATGGTCATGAATATTAGATGAGTTTGTCTTTTTTAATTTTATGCTCAAATATGTCTAATGATTGATGTAGTAATGATAATAATTGAATACGAAGTCGTTGTATAAACGAGTCATACGTACAATTGGGTTCATGTATTATTCTTGTAAATTTTAAGGAAAACATGTTTAACTAATTGTTTCAAGTCCACCCACATTTACTCTTTTTTATATTTTATAGGCGAGTGTTTAGCTATAGTCCGATATTAACTAGACGAACTTAATAAAGGTCACAATGTTTTTCTCGTATTTAACCCATTTAATTAGGTTATTATTGTAGCATGACTTATTATACTTCACATATGAATTCTCTATAGACGTAGGAAAAAAAAACAATTCTGTATATCTGTGTTTCTTTGTAAACTCACAATTCAACATAACATTTTTATATAACAAGCGTTTCCAAACAGCTTCGCGTTTATCAATGTAGATTTTGATAATAAAATACAGTCCATGTTACTTACTGATAATATAGTCTTTTATAAGTGTGAAATATTTAACATAAGTTAAGTAGTTTTTGAAATTATATAGTCCAAATAACAATTAAATTGTTTGCTCTTCATCATAGTCTATTTTTTCGAACTGACTACGCTATAGGCCTTGCAAAGCCTTTACAGCTTCACCGGACAACTAAGGCGACCATTTAAGGCACTTAGCCGATTTTATTTGGGCAACTACCTCAATGATGCACGACACACCTCGGCTTGGCTGTTGCCTGTTGCATGCAATTCGCGACCTATCTTCTTTTTTCTTAACGTGGGGAAATCCCTTATGGATACAGAGGAGAGGGTGGGTTATGTCCGACTCGCACGGACTAAATCCCCACGGTGTACCGACAAACCGTGTTGTTGGGGCGGCAAGGGATCGTTCCAGCTAATCAATCTTGTAGAGCCACCCCAAATGTCCGCCCAGCGGAAGGTGGCCGCCTTCTGCGAGATGACCTCCTCGCAAAAAGAGGCCACTGCTCGCCACGCCCGTTCGCTGCCGAACATGACCAAAACCACGCCCGGCAGCATCAAATTCACCCCTACCATCGCCGCCAGAGTGCGGCGCTCAACCTCCCATGCAACACACTCGGAAATAGTGTGCTGCGCGGTGTCTACTTCAGCGCCGCACTCGTGACAGGCGGCGGTCGGCTCCTTGCGAGCGATGCAGTGCAGGTATCACCCGAAAGAACCGTGTCCGGTGAGTACCTGCACCAGCCTGTACGTCAAGGAGCCCCAACTCCTCCCTATCCACTCCCGCAGGACCGGGTGGACGGCGTCAACGGTGTACGTTCCGAAGCGCGCGGCCGCCAGGCCCTGCATCCACCTCTCCATTACCTCATCCATCACTTCCCGCCTCCTTGCCACAATCTCCCTGAGAGCCGGAGGCTCCCCACTACGTTTTCTCGCCGCCGTGAATTCGTACACGGCGGCAAGAACTCCTGCCTCCATCTCCCAAGGAAGGGAGCCGGCGAACGTAAAGGCCGCCGCCGAGGATACCGTCCGGTACGCCCGGATCGCCCTCAGTGACACCGTGCACTGCGCATTGCGGAGCGCGTCCACATTGGCGGCACCGAGGGCGTCTGCCCACACCGGTGTCCCATAGGCGGCCATCGCCCGCATAACTCCCATATTCTCGACGGTACCTGGCACCCAGCCCCCCTATATTGGGGAGCAACCGGCCGAGTGCCACCGCTGCCCCGGCAATTTGTGGTCCAAGTCCCACAAGGTGGAGCTCGAAACGCTAGCACCCGTCCAGGGTGAGGCCCAAGTACTTCATTTGGGCCCCCACTCTGACCCGGGCGCCCTCCACCATTATGTGAGCCCTAGGAGGTGGCCCCCGCCGAAGCCCATGGAATAAGAGGGCCTCGGCCTTCTCGATGGCCACCTTGAGGCCCAACCTCCTTATGCGCCTGACCACGAGGGTTGCGGTCATCGTGGCCAGGTGCTCCACCTCCTTCAAACCCCCCCCCCCCTCCGGGATACGGCGACTTCAAGAAGCACAGGACGTCCACTGTCGAACGCCCTACCCGGAAGCCAAACTGCGCGTCCGACAAATTCGGCTCCACACCCTCCAGGTACTGAACGACCCGGGAGGAAATGACCCTCTCCAACGCCTTCCCGACGTCGTCCAGCAGGACGAGGGGTCGATACCCGGACGCGCAGTCCGGAAGGTGGCCCTCCTTTTCGCGACTTATCTGAGCTAACCTAGGCTAAGTTGAAGGCTAAGTACAAGTATGAGTTGTTGAAACATATATGCGTGCTAAGCATACATATCTCAACAACTCTTACATATATTTCATACTGGAAAAATTTCTAAACTATTTCAATTCGATAAGGAAAAAAATAAAACCCTTCCACTTTCATGTGTAAGCGTGCACTGTGTGGGGGTGATATGTATAGGGATGTAGTAGTGATGCAAAATTTTGTGTCACTATCTATAATAGTCGTTTAGATATACGAGTATATCACTTAATTATGCGCAGTTTTGGATTGATCTTGCTAAACCTTTTTAAGCTTTTGAACTCGTTAATAAGTCGTGGGCTGGCATGTGTTCCCACGGGGAGGGACCTTTACCTAACAGTAGTATATTTACGAGTTAGCCACAAATTGCAATACGAAAGGTATTTCTAAGCAAGAAAACCTAGGAATGGTACACGTTGCGACCCAAGAATAGAATCCATCTAATCAATTAACATTTTCATCACGTTTAGTGGTCTCTATCCATTTGCTGCAAATAACCACAGGAGATTTTGTTTTGAATTCCTGTGTAAATAAATTCAAATTATAATTTAATTTAATAATTATATATATTGATATATTAGTAGATATATTTATATATAGATATATATTGATAAATAAGGATTGAATCAATAGCAAGCCCTTATTAATCTTTACTACACGATTTCGATTATATTTCAGTAAAATGTTAATCGGTACCCTCATCTCGATCCGGTGAAAACAAGTTTTATTTGTTTCATAAAAACTATTAGTTATACCTAAATTTAAGTAGACTGTCTTTAATTTTTTAAATTGAATTTTGTTATTATCATGTTTTTTACTTATTTTAAGTTGTCATTTTTGAATCGCTATTACGATAAAGCGTACCCTATAGCGTAGCGTTATGCATCCTGTATTATACTACTAAAAATTCTCTTAATATGTCAGTTGAAGGCTAAACGAAAGCAGTTAATCCATTTGAGAGATTACCCCAGATGAGCAATAAGCATTTTAATTTTATTTATATGTGATAAAATTAATATAAGATTTATTATTAAAAATGACATAAACTTGCATTCTCTGTAGACAAACAGTATTTATTAATTATAATATAATTATTATTTATTATAATATAAATAATTATTCATTTTCCGATAATAAATATATGGAGGAGTTGTTGAGGCGTGTATGCTTGGTACACATATACGTTTCAACAACTCATACACATATGAATAGTTAGTTAGGTTAGCTGAGATAGGTCGCGATTTTGCATGCAACAGGCAACAGCCAAGCCGAGGTGTGCCGTGCACCCTTGAGCTGGTTGCCATAATGAAATCGGCTGAGTGCCTTAAGCGCTCGCCTTAGTAGTCCGGTGAAGCTGTTAAGACCTTGCTGGGTCAATAGCGTAGACATTTCGAAAAAAAAAAAAAAAGTATTTATTAACTATATATTACATTACATACTTTATCAAAGAAGCTACCTGTAAGCATAGAAACGACTCTTATATACAAGTTTACATTTAAGTATTTCAAATTTTTACCTTATACTCTTTATTTTTTCCTTAATGTAGTATGACATGGCACATATTACATTTCTTCTGTTCATAAATAATTTATTAAAGAGTTTATAACCTTTCACAGAGTGTGAGGAAACTCCAGACATTATTGAATAAATTAGTTTTCTTTGCGTATATACAAGTATGTTTAATAATCGAACAAATATCATATAACCAATAACATTCAATTATTATAAAATACTAATATTACTTGATTTAAAACCGTACTTTTCATTTATCTCTATAAAAATGGGAATAAACTTGAAGAATCTGCATTCTATATACTTGATTAAAATTCGAGTAGATATTTCAAACGAAATGATGATTTGCCAGCGTCCATAACGATGGTAATATCAACATGTTGATTCCTCGTACCGAGTCACATGACCCGATTTTAAGTGGATACATTATATCCGTAATGTTTTCGTAGTAAATCGTTTATTTCGTAGTAAATCATTATCGGAAAAACAAAGTTGTAGAAAAAGTAAGCTAACTTTATATTGTATGTTATATTTATACATAACCAGCCTCTGTTCGCAACTTCTTCCACGTGGACTAGTTACATTAGGCTAACACTACCAAACTCTCAAGAGGAAAGAAAGCCCCGATTTTGAAACACAGTCTCCATTTGTTCTCCATTCTTATTGGTCTTAGCATGGGGTGTAAGGGGTGTCAAGTAAAATCTTAAGACTTGAGACACCCAAGCCAACCTCACCTGCACGTGGTGCACCCTGCTGATCAACGAACGAGGCAATGGCGATAGCGGGGTGGTAGGGTTTTAAAGCCCGACTGGGCCGCAACCACCATGTACATGGCGAAAAAGCCCGTCATAGTGACTCGCTTCTGCGTGTCGCGTTTCGGGATGAGCCTGTGTATATCCAGTACCGGGTGACTTTCGTCATTATGGCCGGCATGACAGCGGCGACCGACGATGGATAATCTGTCTCTCGGTGGTTGCCACTGTTTTTGGATTGTACTATGTTTACTATCAGGCATAGTGCAGTCACATTGTCGTGCTTCAATAAAAAAAGAGGATATATAGTCACGATAAATGTGCTATATAGCGCTGAAAGAAATTTTCAAATCGGACCAGTAGTTCCTGAGATTCTTTCCCCTACAACGTCACAAGCTCACAAATTCAAAAACTTTACCTTTTTATTATATTAGGACAGATTTACACCATATAAACTTAAGGAATGTGTCGAAGCATAAAATAAAAAGATTCTTAATCAAATTCACAAGATTGAAAAGAGTTCATAGGTTTAAGTTTTGCTTAAGAGAATAAAGTAAATGTTATTTCAATTGATAATAAAGAATTTCATATTTACAAACACGCATATGATTCAAATAGCTTCTGCACGCGACCTCCTCCGCGTGAAATAGTTACCATTTACGCAGCGCACGGAACGGAAGGTCTCATAAGGAAAAAAAAATACGATTTTGAAACATTCTTCATTGATGCTCCGCTCCAATGGGTCTTAGTGTGATGACATATAGCGTAAATCATTCCTCAATAACTGAGCTATCTAACACTGTAAACATTTTCAAATCGGACCAGTTTCTGAGATTAGCGCTATCAAGCAAACAAACTCTTTCAGGTTTATAATATCAGTATAGATTTGTAAAAAACTTGAACTAGTATCACAATTTTCTGTGAATAAATTGTTGTTTTGTGTTTACATTACCTAACCTTCTGGCATCCCAAAGCGTTACAACAGTCAATAATAAACAGGGTTTATTAGTTTGGGACCAATTTGTGAGCTCGTTTCTTAAAACAATAAATAACTGAAAGTGGATATCCGGGCTAAGGTGACGTTTATACCACAAGGGACTCGACACGCAATCAACAGCCATTCGTTCTGAACCATGTCAAACTCTATAAGATTACGCGTTCGCCAAACTATATTACGACCGGACTAGATTCTATTGAGACTGGGCGTGAATTGACGAATGAATTTTTTTCCACTCTGCCCCATTTAATTATAGTGTGTAAACAGGAAAATCTCTCCACGGAGCGATGAAGTATGGAAAAACCGCATTCTCAAAAATTCTTAACGGCATACGTATTGCATAACAGAATACAATTAGAATGACATATTAATAAAAATAAACATGTGTGCAGTTCACGGTTTTTTAATTCATTTAAGTAAACGTAAATGCGTCTAGTACCTTAAAATTTACACAAGTTCAATTTTAATCTCAAATAACTTTTGCACTCCGCATTATTAGAAAAACTAAAACCGAGCTTTCTTGTAAAGCATTCAATTTTTCATAAAAATATGTATGTCTCATTGCTGTAAGCCGTCGAAGAAGAAGATAATTGATTATATAAATTGACAAAATCCATAGTAATTTAACTAGAAAATGTATAGTCTTAAGGGCAATGTTTATTAATAAGCAATGTTAAGCTTTTATTAGTTTGTTTTTTTTTACGATAAAGTAGATAGATATTTGTAGATATGTCACTTGCAAAAAAAACAACTTGGTAAAAGCGGGTACCCAAATATATATTGCCTATATTTTTGAATATTGCTCTATCGTTTTATCGAGTTCAAATCACAACGGGATTAAAGAAGTTTTCGATTCAAAAAACATTATGCACATACAAATTTCTTTTTAACTGAGTGACTGAGTGTATTTTCTTTTTTTTTTAAACAACTGTGTGTGTGGTTTAGAAAAAAAAAACAATTCACACAAAGTACATCGGGACTCGAAACAAATATTTGTCAAACACACAACACATTATACCATACAAATCCAATTTACATTATCCTCGCCTGATGATGAGTGACAATGGGACCTCGATAGATTTTAAGCCTTTTTATGAATCCTTCTATTATGTAGGTGGTAGAGCCACGCTGAAGCTATTACTGGCTTCAACATGAATGAGTCGTCTCGTCCGGGGTAGTACCACCCAACCCATAGAAAACCGACGTGAAGTAACCCTGCTTGCAGTGTTGCGTTTCGTTCGGTCAGTGGGAGCGCTGGAAGTCCACCTCTCCTCTTCCTCCCCCCAATCCCCAAGACAGGCTGGCAACACACTTGCGACTCCCCTGGTGTTGTAAGTGTCTATGGTCGGTGGTGATCACTTAACATCTGCTCACAATCGCATCTGATTTTATATAACAATGTCATCAAATACAGTAAATATGCTAAAGCTAGAGGGCGAATTGCTATCAAATGTAGCTGCCGGAACACGCCAACAAGTGTTTGACAACAAACAGTAGTAGCTAGCCAATCGGACTTGGAAACAAGCACCATGTCACTATATACACAGTATGGAAACTCCCTACAAACGCTCGTACCGGCCCACTCACACAAGCAAGCGCATTGACAAACTTTAACTAAGGTTATCTGTGTTGTTTATGAGTGTTTGTTTTGATATTATTATTTTATATGTTAACTGAGTCCATGACCTACACGGTGGCGCAGGATCTGAAATGACCTGAGGCCGCCGTAAAAAGGGCCTGCGGGCGATATACGCAAGCACGTCCGTCACTCAGGCAAAATATCTACACAGGCCCGTGTGGTTGTAGCTCATTGTGTCGATGCGCCTCCCACGATCGTCAGGGAGGGCAACTTTCGTCCTTCCCTGATTGGTGTACGATTCTGACCCCTTAACTGCGACGAGTCCCCTGATGGGACGACACCTTCTGGGGAGAAGACGCAGTGCCAGTTCGGCACCTCCTACTCCCTGGCCTATAGATGATTGAACTCACCATGGGGTTATAGTCCGTACAAGTCAGACATACCCCACCCTTAGCTGCCCGGCTAGGGTGGGTATCCATAGGGCTTTCTCTATGTTAAAAAAAAGACGATAAACTACAACAGGATGGAATATTGTCACCCTTTAAACATTCACCTGGTATATGTAAATGATAAATGTTTGTTTCAAATAATAATTTATTAAATATTCAAAATGTTAATTATACCTTACGAAGAGTCACAATTACCACTATAAACAAAAAATGCAATCCATAAAGAAATCGGGTAAAATTAAATTTCTGTTCATGAGTAACCTAACTTTAAAATACTGAGGATATAATGTTTTATTTTTTATCGTTTAAATAGGTCATTTCATGTTATGAGCACCTTAATACAATTAAAATAACAAACTTCAATACACTAATAACTTATTTTTGATTATAACCACGAATTATCCTGAAACTCAGCACGGAGATGTAGCATGGTAAAATCCCAGTCCTGTTTTCTTCTGACATCCCAAAATAAAGCACTGTACCGCTGTAATCACGTACAATACTGTGTTCTATATTGCAATTAATATCACACACCATACCATAACATATCACATTTCTTTGGTTCTTGATATAACAATTTCAATCACGTTTTTTTGACAATAAGGTGCTTAAGTGTTGGTGCATAAAAGTTATAGCGATAAAGACGAAAAAACATCATTACTTCTCTATTGCTTTTTATATTTCTCTATGTTGCGGTTTCATTACATAGTGAAAAAGTAATAGACTTACTCTATTAGTTTCTGTCTGAACGTTAACAAACTACAAATGCCATAGCGCGTAAAAATAAATCGGATATATCGTGCATATATTGTCTGAACAAAAACGATAACTCATTCAAACATTGTGCGGCTGCGAAACCGGGACGGATGGCTAGTATATGATAAATTTAAATATAAAATATTGTTGGCTTTAACCAATGTTTAATATACTTACATGTCTATATTTGGAACACATATATAAAGTAAAATCATAATAAATATTAAATTTTATAGACGTCCCTCTTTTATGAAAGCTTACATTTTTTACAATACGATTTTGGCGACATACAGAGTTTTATTAACGAAACGCGTGGGTAGTATTGCTTTGTACTATATATATGTATATTTTCCTTTATTATGTTACTTTTATAATACTAAACTACCTACTGTGGCAGCGGTAAAAAACAATTCAATCTACAAATCCACCGTCAATCATGAGGTCAACTTTTTCAAAATTCAGAATTATTTCTTTATGTTTACCACCTAGTTTTTCATTAACATTCCACATAAACAACTACCTATTTATGTTCTTTTATCTGAAAACATAAACACATTTTCTTCAAAGAATAACGATATTCGCAAAAACTTTACAAAACAAAGAAAACTGCAACTTTTAAACAACAAAGCTTTCACAATTGCAAACGCCGCATAAATTTCTTATCGCAATTCATTATGAAAATGTTATGATTATTTAAACGCCAATATGAGTTTATTCATAAATTCTTTACATTTCTCAAAATAACGGTTCAAGAGTAAACATTATACGAGGACCACTCATGCTTTTCTCGGAATCCGCGGCGTGAGTACCGGGAGAAAATCTCTCATTGACTCAACATCGTATAATGTGAATTGTCGTTACCAATTTTTGATATATTTAGTCTAAAGGTCCTGAATTGCATCATCATTCTAAAATTGCGATTAGGTAAATTGTTCAAACATCGAGTAGATTGAGAAAGCGTGGTGGCAGGGCATTTTCTAAAACCTGCATTTTTACCTTACATTCTCGAATTAAAAATCCGTCGTCCAGTATCTATCTATGGGTGTGTTCCGATAGCCACACTTCTAAGTCTACCTTAGACCACATCACTCATTCTTAAGAAAAATTATAGTTCAATTGTAAATACAATCAACAATACAATACAATCCACCTTTAGTAAAACTCTACACACGTATTAACAATGTAATGTAAATAGTCATTAATTACGCTGACGTGGTTCTACAGAATTGTAAAGGAAAAATAGTGATCTCTAAATAATTCTAGTACAACAAAAATGTATTTTCTAGAAGAGTTTCTTAGGTATAAACACGTACCCGTCACCACCTATAATAATGTTGAAGTTCTGAAAAGAATCATGTACCAACGAACATCTAGTGTATTGTAATAAAAGTTATTTGCAAACTAGCTTGTTCTTTGATGTTAAACATGTACTCCATGAGATATATCACGCTGTGAAAAGGATAAAGTGAAAGATGGATACGTCAAACTTTAAAATAGTTACCTAAGAATAATCTTCAGAAGTATTTTAAGACACAATTTATTTACGTTCATCTATTTTTTGAAAGTTTATTATCTTTGGATGCGATTAGAAAATCTGTTTAATCGATCTTCTATCGATTATGATTTATGAAGGTGAGGATACCTACGCCAATTATGTTTTTAATGGAATTTCAATCATTCTATTTTTTTAACTGAGATCGACTAAATAACTGCACTGTACTTGATGTATTTTTGTAGGCTGTACAGCCACGCTAATACTATTACTGGTAATTCAGCATGAATGGGTCGGCTTGCCCTGGATAGTATCACCCGACCCACAGGAGCACCGATGTGAAGTAATGGTGCTTGCATTGTCGGGTTTCGTTCGGTGAGTAAGAGCGCCAGAAGCCCAACTCCTCTTCCACTCTCTTCCTTCCTCCACCTCACTGTTCCCAATCCCGCTTCCGTCCTACCCTTCAAACACAGGCTGACAACGCACTTGTGACTCCCGATATTGCTAATGTCTATAGACTGCGGCGATCACATAACATCAGGTGACCCACCTATGCGTTTGCCTCCTATGATATAAAAATGATGATATGATATGAAAAGCGAAATACAGTCTAAATAGAACGACGACCTCCGATAGGTCTACGATCCATGGTTCGAGGTATAATACCACATATTATAAAACAAAGTCCTCTGCCACGTCTGTTCACGATAAACTCAAATTACTGGGATTTTCATGTGGTTTTCACCAGTAGATATATTAGGAAGGTTTATGTATATAATTTGTCAAGTATTTTTTTATCATCAGCGCAGATCAACATCCGCAAAGCCCGTTAGTTTATAATAAAAATAAATCTTAAATAAAAATGTTAAAATACAGAATTGTATAAAATTTATATAAAGCTGTTCAATTCACCATATACCTATTTATACGTCTCAAAATACTACTGACGTACTAATTAGCTTGCTAGTAATTGGTCACGTGTTAATTACAATATAATATGTCATAAGGATAAATCACTAACCATGTTATTTACGGAAAAAGTGACTTTCTATGAGTGTATTTTCATAATCAATCTAGTAGTTTCAGATATTATCTCTTACAAACAAACACACTTCAGCTGTTTATAATAATAACACAGATCTAACTTTATATTAATACCTTATCGGTGTTATTACAAAAAAGTTAAATACGTATTGAATACTTGCTTTAAAACTCGTTTTGAATGCACATAGCTCGTCCGAGGCAAGTTCGCGTTATCCTTTTTTCGAAAATCTAACCTAACCTAACCAGAGCGAGACAAAAGAGCAAGATGGTGAACATTCAGCAAGCGCTATGTATTTAGTACGAAACCTCTTTAAAGCAAGTATTCAATACGTATTTAACTTTTTTGTAATAACACCCTATAAGTTTTAGCCTCTGATCACAAAATCTCCTGATGTTAAACGATGATGGGGAATTTATTAAAAAGATTAATACTTTCGTAAATATAGAAGAGTACTTATATGTATAGAAATGACGTAATTGATCTGCTGATGGAAATATCATAACAAAGGAAAAGTAGGGCATTTTCTGGAGCCATCCTCGCTGATCCAAATACTCTAGCAGACAATTTATTGCTAAGAACTGATTCCAGCAGATAAACTTAAGTGCCTGCCCGTTTGAAAGCTTAGTTTATTATCATCTGCAATACCATTGTTCCTTAAAATAGGTTCGTATTGATTGAAGTTTAACAACTTACAATAAAAAAGAAAAAAAACTTATTTCATAACCTTTATAACTTTCAATGCTTTTAAATTGATCAGACTTAAAATAATTATCGACTTAATGTGTATCAATAAAAAAGCTTATCACTTCAGAACGGCTTCACCTATTCAACTAATTATTTACTATTTAATTGTTAAGATAAGGTTTCTATGGAAGAAAATATTTGAAAAATTAAACGAAGACGTGGAAATATTGGTTTAAATTATTTCCATATGAAAAGTTAAGAGAGTAAGTGAGATAAAAGCCCATAGGGAGGATCTAAAAGTATTATTAAATGTATACCAGATTAGGTCCTCCTCGGCAGCGGCTCAAGCCTAGGTCCGTTCCCTCAGCGTGGAGCCCTTAAGTGCGCTGATCGCGCGATACAGTGACACAAAATCTTACATCACTGCAAGAACATTACACATATCACCTCCACACACGTGCACGCATACACGCTTACACATGAAAGTGGAAGGATTTTGTTTCTTTCCCTTATCGAACTGAAATAGTTTAGAAAATTATCCGATACGAAATATATATAAGAGTTGTTGAGGTACGTATGCTTGGTACACATATATATTCCAACAACTCATATAATTATGTATGAATAGAGACAGCTCAGAACTTAGGTCAGCTCAGATAGGTCACGAATTGCACGTATCAGGCAACAGCCCAAGCTGAGGTGTGCCGTGTACGTTTGAGCTAGTTGTCAAATAAAATCTGAGTGCCTTAAGCGCTCGCCTTAATAGTCCGGTGAAGCTATTAAGACCTTGTTAGGTCAAAAGCGTAGTCAGTTCGAGAAAAAAAAATATAATGTATATTCATACCACAGGCTCTATCATCAGTACGTTGTTCAGACTAATATAACGGCTGGTCTATTTCTAACGTGTAGAAGAAAATTTGTAAACGATTAATCACCATGAAAGATTCATTACGTTTTAACTGACAATGTTTAACAATGTACTTGTGACATTTGATTAGTGTAAAATATTATTTCTTGTCTGAATCACATTTATTCTTGTCCGCCTTAAGTTTACCCACGCGCCTTGAACTTTTACTATGTATTGTAATATATACTTATATATTTACTAGACATATATATCGTATATTAACGTTACATTTTATTTTGATTTTCTGAAGTAGAAACCATTTTTTTAAATTATATTTATAAATACAAGCGCTGTTAAATTTCTAAGAAGTTTTTACGAGTAAATCCAATTATTTTTATTTCTTTGAATACATACAATAATACCCAGAATAATTATTTATATTTTCTGTATAAATACGTGGGCTGTTAAATTTCTAAGATGTATTTATCTACAAATAGATTATATTTCTTCGAATATAATAACTGCCTTTAAATACTTATCACATCAGCTTGTAAAAGATCCATTTGAATGGCTATAGGAAGATATGGGGATAATCACCACACCAGCCCACGACGTACTTGTGACTTCAAACTCCGAGAAATCCATAGTTCTCATATTTTCCCACATAGGGTCATACAATAAGATCATTTCTCAGGTTCAGGTTACTCACGTTGCTTTCCTTCACCGTCAGCGCATAGTGCTACAAATTTAAATAAGTTAATGTACGCGAATTTTGAAAATGTTGTTAATACATACCGGAGTTCGAACCCGCGGACGTTGAATCGACATTCTACTATTCAAATCACTTGACCACTACGACTACACTCAATAACTAATTAATTGAAACATATTCGAGATAGAGAAGATAGTCTCTTTGACACGGCGTAAACTATCAAGAGATAACTACATGCAGTCGTACATGAATACATACTAGACCGAATTTATATAAGCTATATATAATATAGAAAATATAAAAAATGTAATCAAGTCGCATCATACTTATAATGAAAACTTTGAATGTTTCATAATTATTCTCGGATACGACATGTTTGTCGGTCTTTAAAAAAAACTATAACTAATTACTACAATAACTCACATTCATAACTGTTTTAATTAATTTGTACGTAAAAATAATATCATAAAATTTAAATCCGATAGGCCATATTGTATTCGAGTTATTAATTACCATAAAAGGTCAAACAAAGTCTGCGGACCAATTAGTTAGATTTTTGCAATTGACAGATTATATGAAATCAATGTATTTCGCTAATATATATTAAATATTATTCATATTTTAATATTTGTTTTTAAGCAATAGGAAATAAAAGCGAAAGCAAATACTTTTTCAGCGTGGTTTTACCCACCAATATCATAAATTACAAACAGTAACTCGATTCTCGACAGATATCGTTCGGCATTGTAGCTAAGTTTATGAAATGAAATTGCTAAATCGTAAAACAAAATGGTATATCAGTCATCGACACCTCACGAGAAGAAACGTGCTCCTGATCTGCCAATAACAATAAAAATTGTTTGGAAAATCCGTTGTTTGTTGAACTATAGATTGTACGGTGTATCCTTGATCTGGTTTCTTTTTGTGTAAAGCCGTTGGAATCGGTATTCTCTTACGCATAATACTGTTAACTTTAAAACGATCGAAAGCTTTATCGATACAGTAATATTTCTTTCTTTGTTAGCTGGAAAATCATTTTCTCTCGAAGTTGTTATTGTATTTATTATTGTTACTCTGATAACTGCAAAATATGAGGCTGTTTCGAATAATAGCCTATTAATGTCAATCGTGCAATATGATAAACGAGTTTTCACGCTCGCGTATCGTGTATCCAATAGAATTTATAGGAATTTTAATGAGTAACAATGTTACATATGGTTATAACATAAATATAATTTTCTCATGTTCACAGTATAAACTCTTTAGTTAAATTTTATTTTGACTAATGGATCTTCTTTGTAATTTTGTTAGTTCCTACATATCAATCAATTTTCAAAATGAAATACAATAAAGTACAGTACTACTTTCCCACGAACAAATAATACAGAAATAATCATAAAGTCGCATCTAATTATAAACGCTTAGCATCAACGTATTAAGTCCATATACGGCTTAAAGCAAAGTCGCTTACGAATAATTTACCTATCCAGGGGTCGTGAAGAATTTGGCCAACTTTCGCTGGATGCAGGCGGATTAGAGATCAACGCTCTCATTGTGTCGGCATAAGGCAGTGACAGCGAAAATTAGGCGCTGAATTCCACTGATATTTTTGCATGTACAAATACACGCGGAGGGCGGGCGGGCGGTTGGATGTAATCCTACGTATATATAGGATGGTATGTCTGTGCGACGCCCAGTCGCTCGTAGACGCTTTATCGCGATCAACGTCGCGGCAGTAGAAGCTTTTCACTCAGATACATAAATATTCATACCCTTACAATTTCAAACATTAAGTTGAATCTTATAATATATATATTAGATAAAGGGACAGTGAAATTTAAAGAGTGCTCAGTGTAGACTGTTATTGAGATTGGTGTATTATTGTCGCGGTTTCCAGACGACCTGTAGCAGTCGGCCCGGGACGCTTGTCCGGTTTTCAACCAGGTGAGTCTCATTCACTGTTGCTAGACTTCCGCAATGTGCTAAATGTATAAATAAACAGTTCATAATTCATACGCTTTTCAGTTGTTTAGCACAATTTATATTGCTACTTTCAAGTGAAATACAAAGTTGATCTTAATACGTTTGATGTTTATAGCATAATATTTTCAAAATACGCTTCAAGAGTATGTATGTAGATAAAGAAAACTGTATTGAATTCGATCGAGTATTACTGCTCATTTTTCTAATAAACATAATATTTAAACATTACATTTAAATTTTAACTTTGTAAGACGTAAAATCATGTTTATATGTAAACTATTATAATGATTACAAAAATAAATATTTAATAATATTGATACTGATATTTTTTTCTCCTAAATAAGGATTATATTATATTTGTAGTGTATTAAAATATAAATCGAAGGAAACTAACATAAGAGAACTGTAGCAAAATTAATCTCGATATAAACCACATTAGTGATTTTATGTTTGATCGGTCTTTAAAGCATACATTAGATAATTATGTTGATTTGATCATTTATTTTGATGTTATATATATATATATTTATATATATATATATATATATACATATATATATTTGGTAGTAATTTACACACAAATGATTATTACCTTATTTAATTCGACTCAGTAAAATGTAAGTGATCATTTAGGGTTTCTTTTTGGGTAAACAGAAAATATACGGCACTCTAACATACTAACAACCGCCTCTGACATTGTTCGCGATAATTACAATAATTAATAAAAATATACTATACTAGCTGTTACCCGCGGCTTCGCACGCGTTTTTTTTTAATATATTAAATAAATTTAAAATTGTGATTACACATCTAGTGTAAATTACAATAATACTATTTCAAAAATATTTGTATGACACGCACATCATCTACTGTAACAGGTAATGTGTACATTATGTATGTGAATACTAATAATGTATCGAATGGGATGGGATTATGATCAGCCACATAACTGGAATTTTAAACTATTTATCACCCTCAGTGCTCACACTATATAAGAAAATAATGAAAATATGAAGCTACACATTAGCGAACAATATTAAATAAAACAGCTAATTAGTTACTTATTTGCCCGTAGCATTCCCGTTCGAATATTACTTGTAGTCCGGTGAAGCTGTTAAGCGTAGTCATTTCTAAGAAGAAAAAAAACATTCAAATAGGTCCAGTCGTTTCGGAGATTACCCGGAACAAATAAAAAAAAACAGACATATCGACAGAGTTAAAAAAAAATTTCATGTTTGTAGCATCACAGATTTTATTCACCAAAAATAATTTATTTTAATATAAATTACACTCACTTTACTTTTATAATACGTAATATATCACAAATAAAAAATTGGCAACAAAACTAATGTAGAATAGAGTTTTCTAAGAGTGTTTGGCCGAATTTCAGTCTGTCAGGTAGTGGATTTTATATTTTTTTCATAATATTGTGTTACATGATTCTATATCGTGTAGAAATTGGTTGCGTATTATATAATATCGTTCGTTTATTTTGCATAAGTGAAATGAATGAAAAATAAAACCATGAAGCATTAATTCTATGGTCTTAAAGATTAAGAAGATAAAAAATTACGTTATATTATGTAGAGGATTCGGCGCTTATACCTTTACATTAACTTGGACATAGAAGAAAACTAACTATATTGACAACTTCAGAATTGGCTGTATGGATTAATTCCTTCGACTGTATTATTGGAGGAATATTTTACTACTAAACTTTCTGAATAACAACACAAAATAAACTTAAAAAATGTTTGCGATATAAACGTAACACGTATAATTAAAAATCGAAAACAAAACTAACGTAGAATAAACTTTTTGAATAGGAATACAAAATAAACCATGAAAATATTTTTAATTGAATGTTATCGCGTTACCATGGCAACGCGTATAATACTGACAGTAACACGCAGCGGAAGCTTCCAAAGTAGCCCGATTTTGAGACATTCTTGGTTAGTGCTCAGCTCCTTTTGGTTTTAACGTGATGATATGTAGCCTATAGCCATTCTCGATAAATGAGCTATCTAACACTAAAAGAAACTTTTAAATCGGATCTGTAGTTCTTGAGATCATCGCGTTCAACCAAACAAACAAACAAACAAACAAACTCTTCAGCTTTATATATTAGTATAGATTAATATAAGGATTCCTATTACTGAATGAGATTTTGGAATTTATCAGTAATTTCACCGATTACCTTTTAGTACAGATTTTATATGTTATCACGGCTATGTGATATTTATTGGATTTGTACGAGAGGCGAAAAAAGAAATAAATTTGTATAATAAAGATCATACTAACTTTAAATACAAAAACTTGGAAAAAAAATGCTTTACCAAAACAAAGGAATAAATCACATCTCATCGTTTTTGAAAGATCCCAACCGTCCAATAATACCCTCAACCAATGATACCGTCTACACAATTTTAGAAAAAAGTACTGAAATCATAAAAGGGCATGTAACATAACGCAACTTCAAAAGCCGGTTTCCAAAACAATGAGTTTCTATTTCTGAAATATTATCCGGTCATGGTGCAATCAAAGCAATTACGAACTCCCTATAAACAACTAAACAATCTGATTGAAGGGCTTCTTGTATTGGATTGTTTTATGGCAGCATAATAACGACGTTGCTTATATAAAATTGTGTAGTAACTTATGCGAAAGATTTCCACAGTATTTTGAGCAAATTTTATAGACTTTTAATGTGGATTATTGTTATTATATTGGCCGTTATCGCGTCTTTTGTTTTTCGGATGCGATAAATCATAATGTATAAAAATAAATTTTTCAGGGATTTTGTATAAAGTATTTCTAAATAATCAGACATTATAAATAAATATCGAACGGCTTAGGGTTCCTTTTGTGAAAATTTGATACGATAAAACTTTTTATAAATCTTCATAATTATTATTGATGTAACAATATACCATTTCCTGGGATGTTCCGCCTAAACTCCTTAGATACAGTAACTCTGACACATTATTTTAGACGTTACTACTCGAATGTAATATAAAAACTTACGATCGAAAATTTAGTTTCCTTAATTTATCTATCTATACTAATATTATGAAGAGGTAAAGTTTGTGATTTAGTGACGTTGTGACGTTGTGATATTGTAGGGGGTAATCTCAGGAACTACTGGTCCGATTTGAATAATTCTTTCAGTGTTATTTATATAGCTCATGTATCGAGAATGGTTATAGGCTATATATCATCACGCTAAGGCTAATAGCAGCGAAGCACAGATGAAAAATGTTTCAAAATCAGGATGTTTTTTCCTTTTGAGAATTGCTGCGTTTTAGTGTATCTATTCCACGCGAACGAAGTCGCGGGCAGAGGCTAGTCGTGTAATAAGTATGAATTCATAATAAAACAATAAAATATACGATCATTTTTATAAGATTGAAAATACTAAAAAATCGTGAATATCGTCAACACAGAATATGAAAATATAAATGTGTGTGTATATAATAACTAAAACAATTCAAATAAATAGCCATTTATCTTCCTAGGTGGAGACTAAAAAGCTTAGACTTATTTTTGGAGCGTCTCATTCAAGATCTTGTTTTTAATCTTCAATGCAAAATTGTTCATAGTTTAATGAATACAATTCTGTATATACAGTAGCATAAAGTATAAAGTAATATGTAATTTTGATGAAGTAACTGCTTTGTAATATAAAGTAAAGGGTTTAGGTTGTAATAAGAAGATAGTGTTCCGATACACCCTAATAAACATAAAAAAACCGAACACGTGCCAATTTCAATTTCATTAATAACACTTGTTATGAGAAAAGTGTACCTATTTCGTAATCCAAAGAGTATATTCTGAATCAAAGACAATTCAACATTGCATATTAAAATCTCATTAAGGAAATGGTCTTATCAGGTACATATACGCTTAAAATAGGTTCTATACACCCTTCAATATTCGTTTTCACAAGCAGGTTACAATTGACCTGAACTTTTTAAGAAACAAATCTTCTACATGTCCAAATATTTTTATACAGAAAAGAATTAGTATATAATATAAGACGAAAAACAAAAAAGGTATGTCGTACCCTCTGTAACATAAAATTGCTATAACAATGTTTGCAGACGTTCTCGTAAAATATGAGAAGGGTTTCATCTATAAAGTAAGGGAAGACTATCCGAAACCGACCCAAATCTTCGCGTAGGTACTCATTGAAGCTGAGCGCTTTGCCGACAAAATGGAGGAAGTGCCACAGTTGCCAGGCTGCGGATAAAATACTCGTATATCACAATGCGAACTTGTTTCAATCATTTAATTATCTATTTACATAATTGTAAACGCCACATAATGGGACAAGTTCAGAAGAGATAATCAATTAACTGTGAATGGTATATAAAATTACACACTAATATAATTGACGTGTATTACTTTTGACAATTCTTATATTTAAACATAGAGGACTTTTAGAGTATCATCGAATGTTAATATTTAAAATAGGTAACATAAAATCGGTAAAAATGTTGTCAGTAGTAATGAGATAATTACAATATAATAAGTAAATGACAGTCTACAATTAATCCGAATAGAGTAATTAAAGTCTATGAAACAGTAGAATTATAGTTGCGACATGAAAATTGCGAGCACAACAAAATTATGAATCATCAATCAATCTTTATTTATTACAATTTTGTGTCTATTACAGTATTTATCATTACTGTATTTAAACAAGTATAAATTGTGCCAGACAGAGTTTAGAAATATGTAATATATTCTTCATGTAAATATTTTAGCATAGCATATATATTTATTGAAATATATTATTAAAGTCTAACACGGAGGATGGAAGGGAACGTGCTCAAATTTTCCGACATAATAATGGCTCACAAACATATCAACAGAACTAAGAAGTGAACATAAACTCACGTGGAGCTCCCATCCGCTTCACATTACATACCGCAATGTTTATATTAATTTAAACACACCTTATACCAGATAAATTTACTGCCAATACTAAATTAACATTAACAGTACATTTATAATATTTGGCACATTACTTGCACCAACTGAAATAGTAATAAGAAAAACATATGTAATTCATCTTATATTGATTTATTTAAACAAATTTAAATAAAACTTGCCTTAGGATCCATAAAGGTATAGATCTCAAAAGGCTCTTGACGATATAAAAGAAGTAGACGAGATTTACAATAATAAAGAAAAGTTATATTACAATACGTATAGAATACCATATTAAAATAAAAAGTGTGTGTGTACTTATGTACACGCGCTAGAAGTTATACTTCTTTAGTGTAACAAGATAAAAAACTTTTCAAAAGTTTTATCTTTCGCCTTATTCTACGTTTGTAGAAAAACTACACTGACAATAGAAGCAATACAAACCAACAAAATGTTGACTATAGCTAACTTCAGGGTGTCGGTTGTTCGTGACGGTGTGCGCGCGTATCTTAAAAATTTACTCTCATCATTTATCCCTAACGCATCAAAAGAAGTATAACTTTAAAAATATTAGCGCACATCTTAAAAAAAAGGACATATTCCTAATATCGAACTGAAATAATCTCCAGATTTCATAGCGATGGGATATGCTTTACATAATCGACAGAGTACTAGAATATTGAAGATCGAAATGTATGTAACCTTCCATAAGTATTGATTTCCGTTGGTGACCGAGTACTGACCGGACTAACTCAAGGATACGGAAAATAGATTTTATTATACATATAAATGAACCGATTACCTAATCCGTAAACCCTTTCTATATATTAACATAAACGACACGTCCAAACAAGTGATAAAATACTCTATGAACACGCCCATTAATTCTTTATCTACACAACGGACAACTGAGTGCTCTGACAGATAAACGAGACAGTAATTTTCCAGCCTTTTTAATCCTCGTGAAAGCTTCGCATAAATGAACTGTTTAGCCCAAATCACAGTGTTTGAATACCAATATACGATTTACGGTTATAATTTGTGGAAAACATCCGTCCGAACTTTGTACCGTCAACTAAAACGGTCCTCTTTTGCCAACTATTCTAACGTTCTTTGACGTTACCCGTTATGTAAATATTTTGTACGTTTATCAGACTACGTTCGGCACAGGACACGATCCCGTAAAAGAACGTCAGTAATAAAGTTCAATATAAATCTGGACATACAGAGAATAATAAATTTTACGGCACATAATAATATAAATTTTATAAAAAGCGAATAAATATCTTGTTGTCGAAATTTAAAACAACAAACAAATCCATCATATCAGACTCTTGTATTGTCTTCTATACTGTTTTTAAAGTATCGTTGCATTAACTCCATTCAAATGGAGTTTATTTGATTCACGATTTAAATAACGGTAAATATTTTCGCGCGTTCAATGTAAAACAATTGGCAATCATATGATTTATTATTTTATATTGAAAAATGTTGACGATGGTTTTTGATCTTCGAATGCAAAAGCTATTATCCTTAAATACGGATTTAAATTTGTATTATCCTGAAATAATATTGTTTTCCTAAAGCTAATCTATTGGTTTATATTTTCTCGTTTCGCTAACAGTACAAGTCTTCACCACTGCCTATAGAAAACATTACTAGTAATGTTCTTTGAAATCCACTTCCATCTAAGTCATAACAAAAGAATCTTGGTGATTTTTTTAAATATAAAATCTCATGCAAGGGAAAGTGACTCGTGAATGAAGTGAATCAAATTGTGATCAATCCTCTCTCCCTTTATATTGCTAATTCCAAATATATTTGTATGAAACAAACAAAATAGAAAAAAAAGGTTTGTTGGTTTGAATTGCAATACCTACATTACCTACCTGATATTTTATTGTTAATTTTTATTGTCAAACAGACTAAACGTTGCTGTTCGACAAATCCTTGATAGGTTCACTGAGCTTCATGGCGAAATAATAGTGCATTCAGCAGAAATAACAACACTTAAAATGCTTGAACCTCGGCTTTGGTTGTTATCTTCTGCGGAGTTGAATCTGACTTTCCAACATAATTTAAGTAACTTCAAATACATATAACGTAGATTTTGCGAATATACGTATACGCAGGATATATGTGTAAATTCTTTTATTTATTTCACAAATGTCACTTGTTTAATTGACTGAAAACGGGCAATTGGATATTTTCCAGTCAACAATTTTTATATATTGGTATATAAGTATTATGAAACTTCAAAATATATTTCTGAAATGATCCATAAATATTCATATGTAATAGCGTATTACGAAAATTCGTGTGCAATATCATTCAGTGGCTATGTTATTTACGAGCGATACATTCCCGCGTTCGATCGGAAAATTTCAAACTTGTTTAGACTTGGTTTACTCTGCACATGGGTAGAACATGTGCAGATATCACCAAATCGTAATCAATATTTACCAGCTTAATATATTAACCGATCTTAACTAAGTGTATATTATGAATTAGTCTCAAATCAAGTCAAAATATGGTTAGTACCTTAAAAGCTTTACGTAAATTTAGACGATATATCGATGGGATTAAGACGGAAAATTGAAAAAAAAAACGAATTGCAGACTTTTGTAGGTTAGGGAGATTTATTACATTTAATATAAAAATTACTCCTGAATAGATTTATTAAAAGCACTGAAGAGAAAAAAAGATTGTTAAAGACCGTTGAATTATTTGTATGAATTAAACTGGGTCAAGTTTACAACTTCCGACTATTTATACCATGACAAATAAAACATTTACAATTAATTATTGCCCAGTTAAACACCACCTGTCGATAAAATAATAAATTCAAAGGTCGAAATATAAACACGTGTGTTTTGTAACATTTAACTTTTTCGCTTTTAACTGTGTATGTAAAATAACAAAGGTTTCGTAAGTATTCCATACCCACGCCGCCGCCGCCCCACGTCAAAACACAGTTTCAACCGTGAAAAATATACTACCAGGTCAAGTACACGTCGGTTTCGGACATTATCGTTACTACACTATTGTACTAGTCATTTTACAGCGTAATTTTTCGTGATATAAATATTCGATGTGTATATATCGTACGCGCAATCTAATATATATACAAACAAAAACAAATCATATATCAATAAAATAATAGAGTTCTGCCGTTGGATGTCACACAAAAACTACAAAATAGATTTCAGTCAATTGAAACCACAATTCTTGTAAGCACTGCTAAATACTAAAAACTTTATTAAGCAATGTATACTTTTTATATCATTTTTTTAATATCCTTTGTTTAGTTCACAAAATACAATGTTAAGATAATAACTCAAATGTAGTCGTCTCGTGTTTAATAAAGAAGTCAAACCCGTTTCATACTGCGTTTACTGCATTTATGCTATAAAGAATTAAGACCATACGCTAGAATGACTTTGGATCAAGTGCATGTGAAGACCAGAAATTTAAAAAGCTAAAGAGAGAAAATCACTGCTTAGTAAAAGCAATAGAATTAAATACAAAATTCACCGGTCTCTGAAAAAATAAACACAAAAAATGACAAATCTTTTAATTAATTCAAATATAGAAAATAAATCTTAGGTCCCAGGTATTATCGATACAGGTAAATCGGTCATTGCTTGAAGCAGGTCAATCTTAGGTAATAAAGTCCTCGAAAATTTATACAATAATTAGTTTCTTTAGTCAATACTCTTCTTTTTAGTTGACGAAATAGGAACACTTCTTGTGTAACGAGTATTCACAGTCGACCATCAATTCTTAATTCTATCACCAAAACACTTTCTTTACTATTATGACTAAAGTTAATTCATAAAAACTTCTATAATACTCTTGAGAAATTTTTCATTGAATTAGTTTATTGAATGAGACGCTTCAAAAATAAATCTAAGCTTTTTATACTCTCTACCTGAAGGAAATAAACGGCTGTTTACATTATTCGCCCCTTTACATTAAACAGCGATCAAAACCTTCAGTCCGCAATAAACTGTGAATGTAGCGATCAAAGACTCTTGAAGTCACCGCCCTCATTAAGGAATGAATAAAATTTGAAACAGTTATTTACCCGTACAAAGTAATTATTGCAGTATAAAACCTTTACAAATGAACGTAATTTACTTGAAAGATTAATTCTTTTACTGAAATAATTAACTTTAATTGTTATTTATAATTAACGAGTAAAGCAATGGTTCAATAACTTCAGTTTATTATATTCAACAAAATCATTTGTGTTTCTTGTAAGTAAATAAAATATAAAACATATTAAAATAAAAAAATAATACTTGCATAGTACCCAGAGCTAGATTAATCATACCATAAAAGCTGTAAAATACTAAGAGCCTCACATTTCACTGTTCACACCGAATTGAGGAAATATATTTGTCTAATGTCTTTTTGTTTTGTTTTTTTTTTATTTTTCGATCTGATTATGTAATGACCTAGCAAGATCTTAATAGCTTCACCGGACTACACACTAATGTTATCTCAAAAAGTTTAAAATTTTAAACTAAGAAAAGCTTAATACAAACCTGGGACATTCTGGTGACATTGGCTACATGCTCTGCGCCAGCTTAATCGATCTCTGATAGCATACTTATGTATATTTCTAATATGATATTGCATATTATCTCTGTGGGACTCAAAACACAGTATCTAACCTCTTTTGGTAATTTGCTTATGTTGACATGTTGCTATTTTAGATCATTCGACGTTGTTATACTGAATATTTGGCAATTAAATTTGAAACGTGTATTTGCTACACTTGACATTGGCGGAATTGCCGAATAATAGGTAGAAGAGGCCTTTCCGAAAAAAAAAAAAAACAAAAGGATAGATAAATTGCTAGATAATAATAAGAAAGAAACATAAAAGAACAAACGAATGATAATAAAAAAGGCCTCCGAACATTTCTAAAAATGACGCCCGTAAACGAAACCTAGATTTCAACAATGTTTTGACTAAAATGATAAATGTTTGAAAAAATGACTCGTAAAATTAAGATAATTTATGTGTTCTAATTTTCCTTGCCTCTAACAAAAAAACATTCAATCAGCGGAGTTATAATTTTTCACGTTGTAAAAAGCATTTGCGTAAACCGTCTTATTAAGAAAATCATCATCTATATAAAATATATAATAAAAATGTAAATGTAACGTGTCTGTACTTTGTAGGTTTTTGTGAAAAAAATTGTTGCAGGCATCTTGAAATAGTAGTAAAATACATTTCAATCATTCCGTCTGACTATCTATTTGTATGAACACGCACCACCGATACACGATAAAACCTTACCAAGGAAAATCATAAAGCATATCCTCGAGTAACGTTTATTCTTGGTTTCATTAAAAACTGTTCACTCTATCAAAAGTCATTGTAATTTTAATGACGACGCGACTTAAGTACGAGAGAAAAGTAGATATGTAAATGGACTTAATACATTCAGATGATTTTATTAGTTACATTAGGTTCCACGCTGACAGAATCGCGGGCACAGCTAGTTGATAATAAAACACAAAGTGTCCTGTGTGTTTAATAACTCTAAGTACCCTTTTAACATTTGGAATATTGAACATAGATTGTGAAATAATCTGTCTTCAAATACGTACATGTATTCCAAGTAAACTCTTACGTTATACCAGAATTAAATTATGAGTATTATGTAAAGTTTAATTAACGTTTCGATTCCAATCGCTGATTTTGTATCATTAAATCTTCCAAAATTGTTAAGAGAAAACAAATAGTTTCAACCATGAACCGTGGTATTTAGGCTTAAGAACTCGTTTACTAGGTTTATTGCCGTGTTGCTTGTTATTTTTGCCGGTAACGCAAACTCTATGAATTGTAAATAAGATTTTCATAGATCATTGTTAGGTATGTGGGTTTTAGATATACCAACTTCAATATATTAAATCAAGATTCATTTCAAACTAGCTGCATGCTTGGTGGGACTTCTCATCGGCAACATCGCAGAAGTCATTCTATTTTTATGCAACTAATAGTTGTCTAAGGAAATATATTCTTAAAAAACCCTTTTTTTTTGAGCTAATTTATGTTAATTTAGTGTTGCCTATAATAAAAACAATAGTTCTAGATTCACTGTTCACTCATAACTCGTATATGTCAATCAATCTAAAGAATCTTATCAATTATACTTTGTTTACCTACAGCAGTAGCGAAACCTTTTAGCAAAGTGAAAGTCACTTTCATATATACCTTTCTATGATTTGTTACTATAGAGACCTTGATAACATAATACAAATAGCTCGATGATATAACAATGCCAACAAAATATATAATCCCAGAATTTGTTACAAGGACACACGATTCGACGTAAGTACGTCAACCTTCAATCACTGCCAGTGTCAACACGTCATTCAAGGTCCAAGGTTCCCGGCAGTCAACCTTGGATACTGTAACGGGAAACGATCAGCCCTGAATCGACGATTTCCTTTCAAGGTCATGTCCTTTAAGCTACTCTCTCGTGGATTTGGGAACCTTCTAATGTAGTAATACTTTATAAGATTTGTCAACATCATAACATAGGAAATTTTGGCAAGGTCTAAATATAAATATTCATACAATTTAGCTTACTTAAGTTCAGAGTATTCGGAAATATCAAAAACATGGCTATTAACAGAATAATCACAGTCCTCGCCAAGCTTTTTGACTGCTCTGAACATAGTTGCGCAGAACACAAATTTATATAACCTAAATACGTATTATATTATACGTATAATATCAAGATAACTTAAAGATAAATAAATAACAATTTTAAAGTACCGTATAATAATAATTGTACTTTGTTTTGTATTAAACTGTATACTTTGTATATTACGCGTAATCCCGAATTACGGCTATATTCAGAGAGGCCAATAAGATTGACGAAGACTGTAATAACCTCTTATTTAACCTAGATCATTATGAACTGACATGAAACTGTAAACATATTTTTTAAAATAGAATCATACGTACGCTATTGTTTCTCCAGTTGGTGTCGCGTTTAAACTGCACCTGATTTCGTATTTTAGCCATAAATACCTAAAATAACGTAGGATACATATATAACAATCACCAAAAGAACGTGAATCTCAGAAACATCTAATGATATTACAATAATTAAAAAAAACGAATGTTTGTTAACTATTTTTATCTCAGTCAGTGCTTTAGACCCTTTAGTACTAATCTCCGGGACAAATAGATTCAGCGATCTTAATTACGATACGACCCACTGGTTCTCGCGACAAAGGTTTGTGATAGCTACTAAGGTAATCCACCCACGAAAAGATTAGCTCTCACTAGAATAATAATGTTCTATTTGCATCTACTACGTCGCCCACCGTACTCGTACTTTCACAGATATAAATATTAGTAATCTTTGCCAAATTTATTTAGTAAAATGGAAGTACATTAAAAGTACATTTACAATTATTGTAGCACCTCGTCATTTGGTAGTTATTTATTATAGCAGAGTTCATTAAACGTTATTTTGATGTTTGTGTTTTCGCATAAACTATCTTGAGCAATACCTGAGTGGGACGGTGTAACATATTGGAAAAATTGAGCCGTCACGGGACGCCTGCCTGATGGGAAACATCGAAATTGTTCAAATCGAACGAATCTCAAATTACACTATAGGTATGCGAACTCTGTGCGGCAAAAGAGATTGCGTACACTCACTTGCACATGATATCACGTCACCACGTCTTACACACTCGCCACCTCAATAATCAGGTTAACCTGCGCCTATAGATGCCTCAAAAAATGTTCTCGGCGTGAGGTGATCAGGTTATACGCATATAATACATCTATTAATGAAATTATAATTTGAATTAAATTTCATAATTTTCAAAGCGAACATTAGAATCAAATGAAGTTGCTGAGCAAGTATGGTTTTAATTATTATATATTGCGATAAAATAATACTAGACAAAATATAAATCAGCCTTACCAATCTCTATCGAATATGCAGGAACAAAAAAAGAACTGGGAAAAAAATTGCACCGAACATCAGTGTTTTGTACATAGCGGTCAGCAGTCAATACATTTGTATGTGATTGGACTAGATGTTTACAAAAAAATTAGTTTATCAACGCTTCAAACATAACGGCCACGTGCCTCGAATACAGAGTATATAACATTTAAAATTAAATACGTTTACGCACGGAGCGTGGAAGAGACAGCATCTGTATCATTTTCAAGCGCAATTGTAATAAAATACGTTGTTATTTTATTATTCCATTTTTAGTATACAATTAACGTCACATCCTGAAAATGAAACATTTATATAACTTTTAAGTTTAAATTACTAACGTCACGAGGAAAAATGAATTTTAAATGCGGACATTTCTTTTGGCAGCGCTCGATCAAGCCTGGCGACCGAATGATATTATTTGGCGCCAAACATAAATAAAAATGGCGTCGTGTCGTTGTCGCTCTAAATGATTTAGGCGGCAACTGTAGTTCACTATGCCAAGATCTTCGGTGTATTGAAAATTATGTCCACTCTTTTTAACAAATATTTATAAATCTGAGTGCATACATTTACATTTATGCACTGCACACATTTGCATACATCGTTTGTTGATAAATTTAGCATATGTGTAATACTGGTTTAATTTTTTTTTTAATTTTTAGAAATAAAGATTGCTACTCACGCAAATTAAGGATCTTTTGAATTTAGTTTATCCCTGCGGCAATTATCACATACTTAGCTACTAAATATTTTATGTAAAAGAAACGTCCCGTCGACACATCTATCAAAATATTTTCACAGTAATAAAGTTTGAATAACAAAATAAATATTAAAGGATAAAGTAGGTCAAGTCATATTTCAGGAATGCGTTGTTATTTTGTTTATAATAACAATAAAAAGTGAACAACATAAGAGAGAGTTAATAAATTTCAGTTTAAAAAACATATGTTGATAACTAACTATTCTTTGTAAATCTTGAATAAATCTTAAATATAATTATTACGTGTTTGTTGACGACTCATAAATTTCGATAAATTTGGAATCCAAATTTTGACATTTATTTATAAAATGAGGACAATTGCGGCGTCTCGCTTATTCAATATAATCTGTTTATCATGAAAGTAGGAAATAAACTGTTTAAAAATTTCCGAAAGCTCTTCCTTGTTTACATTTACGCGCCACGTGTATTCAAATAACGGTCGCAGCATATAAGTATTTATAAATGGATTGTTTTTAATATCTAGAGTAACTTCTTACAAGTTTTCTATGAAGATAAATAACTGTTTAATCAAACATGAACATCTAAGAACATTTAATGAACTTTTTATATGATTGAAGTAAATACTTAATAAAATAAAGACAATATTATATGTTTTTTCTTTTTCTCTTATTTTTTTTATGTTATGTTGTATGTTATAGAAAAATTAAAAGAATTCACGTTCTGTTACAAATGCATATGGAAAACATAGAAACGCGACCGTTGTAACCAATTATTTTGTTTCAAATGAAAATCGAGTAGCTATTTACAGTCCAAGCCAATTTTTTTAAGGCTGAGTAT
The DNA here is from genome assembly GCA_014332785.1 of Antheraea mylitta. Lineage (NCBI taxonomy): Eukaryota > Metazoa > Arthropoda > Insecta > Lepidoptera > Saturniidae > Antheraea > Antheraea mylitta. The sequence continues at coordinate 14,580,718 of JACEII010000008.1, read as the reverse complement.
ATAGTTACGCAGAAAACAAAATTAGGTATAAATACATATAAGTTACGAATAAATATATGCGGATGCTTAATACCCATAATGTTTAACTTTATTTATTTTTAAATTCTTGACTATATTACGAGCGAGCCTGAACTTACTTATATTTAGAGCAGCCAAAACGATTGACGAGGATCACATATATATAGCGATTAAATTTCAAAATACCGACATCGTTGACACATCAGCATTTTCGTTAAAAATAACACGAAATGACCACATAAATATTATATAACATAACGTTATTGTCAAAACGTCAACTTTAGAAGCATGCGTTATTCATTGTTTTTTTTTGCGTAGGTTATTCAACCGTTCAGCGAGCGCTGACGCAGACAGACTGATTCAAAGTATAAATTAAATATTGAGTGCCTCACACTACACAATATATTTTGCATTTCTTTTTGTTTTTATTGATGCACGACAAAGTGACTGGACTATGCCTGATGGTAAGCACAGTACAATCCAAAAACAGTGGCGACCACCGAGAGACAGATTATCCATCGCCGGTCGCCGCTGTCATGCCGGCCATAATGACGAAAGTCACCCGGTACTGGATATGCACAGGCTGATCCCAAAACACGACGCGCAGAAGCGAGTCACTATGACGGGCTTTTTCGCCATGTACATGGTGGTTACGACCCAGTCGGGCTGTACAACCCTACCACCCCGCTATCGCCATTGCCTCGTTCGTTGATCAACAGGGTGCACCACGTGCAGGTGAGGTTGGCTTGGGTGTCTCAAGTCTTAAGATGTTACTCGACACCCCTTACACCCCAAATTTATATGAATATACCGACTTTAGTATTTTATTTTAATGATATACCAACATTAGTGTAGTACTAAGTACCTAGGCGTCACAGACGAATGACGTTTTTTATATTTTGGAACGATTTCAAATTTGCAAAAATGTACCATTTTACATTGTAAAAAAAAACCCACTATATTATTGGATTCTAAAAATACGTGTGCGTATTTGTATCCGAAATACATTACAAACTCATCGGAATAAAAGTTTTTTCAAAATACGGTGTGTTAGACAGGCAAACGATAGAAGTGAACTTTCGTGTCACAGGGGAACATTTAATTTAAAAAATTCAACAAAAATCCAACGTCACGCTATGTTCTTAAGTGGTCAACCATTTAAATTCTAAGTACTAACCGCGCCAGACGTTGCTTAACTTCGATTATCGGACGAGAGCCGGTATTTTCAATACTCTAACTGACACAGTGCAAATCCCCACCACTTTTCGTCACACAAGAAAGTTACCGATCACAATTTAAAAGCGCTCCCCTAATAAATCTCACTTACCTACTGATAGGTGGTAGAGCCACGCTGAAGCTATTACTGGTTTCAGCATGAATGGGTCGGCTCGACCGGGGTAGTACCACCCTCTCACAGAAAACCGACGTGAAATAACAGTGCTTGTGCTTGCATTGTTGTGTTTCGTTCGGTCAGTGAGAGCGCCGGAGGCCCACCTCCCTTCCTGTTTCCTTCTTTCCCTTTCCTTTCCCTCCCCCTCTCCCATATACCAGCTGGCAACGCACTTGCTACTTTCCTGATGTCGCTAGTGTCTATGGATGGTGGTGATCACTTAACATCACGTGACCCACCAGTTCGTTTGCTTCCTTTGATATAAAAAAAAAAACTTCAATAAAAATTCCGCAATAATACTTATAAACCACCGTGTGTGACTGTATAATGTCTATGCCACGATCTAATAAGAGAATTTGACAAACAACCACAGACATCATCATTCAAAATATAGAAATAAAACTATTCATACTAATTATATATACAGAAATATAGAATTACACTCAAATACAGATACGCACTGGTCATAAAACACTTCTGGATAGTTTTCAGTGACGTATCTGATTAGAGTGACGTGATTAGTTGTGCTAACGTGAATCGAAACTGCGGCTCATTATTAATGGAACTGAATCGCCAAATGTTTTTATATTTATGTCTACAGTTGATTTATTGTGAAATATTATTTTAAAAAAATATCAAGAAAGTAGTCGACGTCTTTCTTACGTAAATCGAATATAATTACGTATTTTTTCTCGTGTTGCAATGAACTGTATAGCGTGCAGCATCCTTTTCACATTTATATTATTATATATTTTATTTATTCAGATTGTAATTTAGTATAATAAGAGATAAAAAATAAATGCAAATATTATATAAAGAAAAAAAACATTTGAAGATATAACCTCTGCTTCCATAGTTATAAGAATTTAGAAGCGCCCTTGTTCTAGTTTGGAGGTTAATAATCTTAATATTTTGACCTAATGCTTGTAACAATGTATATAAAATGCTAGGAATCGTATAGGGTGTATTAAGCAATTTAACAGACTAGCATATTAACTTTAATTAACGTTTATAGGCCATTAGTTCGGGTTAATGTTATAACCGTTTTTAATTATAAAGTCTGCTTTATAATTACGCTAAATAACAATCTATAAGCTGTTTATGGTATGGAACGTTGACATTGCCGTGTCTGATAAGAAGAAAAATAAGTTAATTTTGGAACAAATCGCAGAGATAAGATAAATTAAAGTCAGTAAAATTAAGTGAAATCGCAGAAATGATATTGAATTCGAAGACATATCTATGCACAAATGTGTAGTTGTTGGCTTAACAAAGATATTACATGGCTATATAAATATTAGTTATAAGAACATGAACTTAAATATACAGTAACATAACGAGCATTAAACGGAACAGAAATATAAAACACAGGGTGATATAAATGGGTACTTACTAGTAAGCAATAGTAGATCGCATGAATGTTCTTCACTTAATTCATGAAACTTAATTCATGATAATAGCAATTACTATCGAGCATGAGGTTCTATTCAATTTCAATAAGCAGAGTGCAATCTAAAAAGACCAGCCACAAGCGAGAGATTTTGCCGGGTTTTGATTTCATGCCAAATAATAAACCTGACGGCTACTAGATAGGCTGAACCCGAAAAGCGACAAACTATGGAAGGGTTACTGTGTCTGGTTATCACCACGTGATCGTGACCCAATCGATTATAGTTCCTTACCACCATGCTTGTAACTAAAATCCCATCAGTTGATCCCTAAACGCGATAAGTTTTGGGCGTATAGCAGATGCTAAACCTATACTATATGGAGACGGCATTGTAGTAGAACGTAGTTCTTTATGGCAAAGAACAGCCAACAGGCAGACATCCCATCTAAATGCAAATTATAGTGTTGCCTACCTTAAAGAATGGGTTTCAATATCCTTTCGAAAAGCCCTATATCATAGCTCTGAAAGAAAACAGTCATGAGTAACCAAATCCACAACACTAGCTTACGCGTAACTAATAATTAAGAGAATCTTACTGTTGTCGCTATTCTGATAGGTTTTATGGTGTGCTGATGAAAATTTTGCCAACGGTGGTAGGGGTGAGGTTGGAACGGTCATGAAGGCACCGTATTAAAAAGTTCCTCAGAACATTCTCCATTTTACACGAGGTAAACCACAAACCGAAACTTGGTATTCTACTATGCAGCTACTTTTTAATACTAGTAATTTATAATGAAAGAAATTAAATCGATAAGTAATTTTCAAAACAAACCATAAATATAATTTATCTTGTTTCAGATTATTTAACATCCATTTGGCAGAGATGAGAGACGAACGCACCACACCATCGCGCGTGCGCATAGCTGTTATAGGCAGTTCCAGAGTAGGCAAATCTGGTGAGTACTAAAAAAACAAATACACGTAAAAAGACGTTACTCATCGCTCCACGTTTCTAGAGCGAGCATGTGAATAAATTAACAAAAAAACATTCATAATCCCAGATCTGCCCGTTAATCCTACCTCGTGACCTAAATGCTCAAAGTGTCTGTCACGATTTGATGGATTTCATATTTAAGAAATTTTATAAACTCGATGCAAAACTTTCGCTATTTGCATGATTTAAGACATAGTTTACCCTGCCCTAGTTTACTCACTCGCAACGATTTCCTCAGTTAAAAATACAATAGTATAGATATAATATAATGGTACAAATATAATTATCTAATTATAATTGGTTATTGCTCGCATCTTCATTCTCGTGAAAACAGTTTTACTGTTTCATCACAACTATTTCTTTTATTTTAATTCATTCTTATTTTATTCTTCTAGTTGTAATTTCTAATTACTACTTAACCCTATGACCTCTATCGCCCAGTAAAAATATCGTTTAGTAGTGGTAGAGCCAAGCTGAAGCTGTTATTGTTTTCAGCACGAATGGGTCGGCTCGTCCGGGGAAGCACCACCCTCTCACAGAAAACCGACGTGAAGTAACAGTGCTTGCATTGTTGCGTTTCGTTCGGTCAATGAGAGAGCCGGAGACCCACCAACCCTCCCCTTCCCCTTCCTTCTTCCCTTCCTGCTCCCAAATACAGGTTGGCAACGCACTTGCGACTCCCCTGGTGTTGCAAGTATCTATGGACGGTGGTGATCACTTAACATCAGGTGACCCATCTGTTCGTTTGCCTCCTATGATATAAAAAAAAATCGTGAAAATCTCAGTTCAGTAGTTTTGAAGTTTAACGCATCCAGACAATAGAATCTGATTTACATACAATAAAATATATAGAAAATTAGTAATACTAACGCTCTGTAATTAAATCTTAACTTGGGGCATGTGTATTCTGTCAAACATTCAATTGTCGCTTTATTTTTTCCTTACTGCTAAAAGAGTTTGTGCAGAAACTTTCTTTGGCACGTTTTTATCATAAACGCTTTGATTGATTAAAATATTACACGTGTTATTCGATTCGCCTTTGCCTTTTTTTTCCTTTCGGTATGACTTCTCCTATGTAGACAATTTCACCAATGTCAAATGTGACAAATACACGGTAGAAGATATTTAAAATGTTTGACTTCCGGTCATTTTTTCTTTGTTATTTCTACTTGTTGTTTTTCTATGTGTTTTATAACTCTTTCATTTGATAAATGAATGGCATTTTTTCTATTTAGTTTTTTATCCACTATACGGTCATTATGGACTAATTGTATGTTTGTTATTGTTACAGCTCTTATCGTTCGATATCTAACTAGAAGATATATCGGAGAATATCATTCAAACACAGGTCAGTATAAAATGAAAAAAAAAACTATGCTTAAATTTTATATTAGGATGTATTTATGTTTATTTATAATTGCCCAATTCTCTTTGCAGATTTACTGTATAGACAGACAGTACCAATAAATGGGACACCAATAGAATTAGAAGTCATAGACGTCTCAGGATCAAATTCAGACAAATTTCCAACTGAACAGGTACTCATCTTTTAATAAATTATTATTACAATATATTCTTATAAATAACTTAAAATAGAATACTCGCAGTAAATAACTTATAGTCTGACCTTCACGGATATAGGTACAGGGCTATTCCAGGAGACTTGAAATAATATTATAGAGATATTCTAAACAGTAATGTGCAATTAACAAGAACTTTGCTCCTTGCGCAAATGATAAACTTTATCTTCCCTTTGAAAACATAAAATAAACAAATGATGTCCGACCTTTAGCTTCTATAAATAGGAAACCAAATAAATCACGAGAAGATTAAGGATGCTTCAGGTTTCATGTAGATAACAGCCAAGGTTGTGATTTCACACGAGATTTTACTGTTGAAATTTCATATATCGAATTTCTTTCGCGCATAACTAAGATGCCAGTTGGAATCTTTCCGTGTACAAGATTACAGATATACTGTACCCGTTTTACGTTGTTACATCGTTAATCGTCCGAAATATAATGTTAGAAGCATGAAATTGTTCCAGTGACCCGAGTAGTTGTATGACTCATTGTATTTACAGATGAAATTATTAATAGCAGTTACTAAACACTGCAATCATATAACGATATTAGATATATCCGATTTTTTTAAGAACTTACAAGTTGCGATGAGAAATATGTAATAGGGTTGTGCTCATTGTTAAATGTTAAAATCGAAAACTTAATTTAATGACACTTGTCAGCGTCATAGTAATTATTGTACAACGTACAGATATAAGGTACTTGAATGCTCATTTCTTTTCAACTTCTTATTTTGTAGTTGATAAAATTTATGAAGCGGTTGCAGGAAGTGATTTAAGGAAATATAAATCAATTCTATCTACCGCATGTAAAGTCGAGGGTCGTTGCTAGTTTAGTATAAAAATATAAATCATATACAAATTCATATTAAAAGTAACTAAAACGTAAAGTTCCTGATGTTTGTTATAATAAGATATATAAGAGTAATAAATATTATGTAATGACAAATAAATGCTATTCAATTGGATCCATACATTTAGGATAAATGTTGATATTTTTTTGTATGGTTCATATTTCAATACCGATTATATCATGGAATATATATTCACATAGAAACGACTTTCAAAAATATTTTTAATAAATTTGAAAAGCCTTAGACATTGTATATAAACATAATATGAAATAAATAAGCATTTCTATTAGATATATAGATCGTATATGTAGGTATGCTGTATGATATATAAGTATTAAATCATTTGGAATATGCAATATATTATTTTAACACGCGCTAAATAATATTTTAAAAGATATTTTCTGATGCTTATTCTTACCATTTCTATTCACAAAATGTATAAATACATTGTTCGACGTATACGGTTTGGAACTTTGCCTGAGACTGTTGGTCTAGTAATATCCTGTTCGTCATAATTATATGACGAAAATAATTAACACATATAACATTTTGTAGAGAAACCGATAACGGAAACCACTAAATTCCTACCTCCATTGTAAAATCAGGAATACTTACATAAATAACCTATAGACACTCGTTTCTGATCGCCCACTTTATAAGTCTTGCGTAAAAATTGGGAGACCGATTACTTGTTGAAGAGTATTTGTAATGAATAAAACGTCGGGTTACCTAGATTAACTTTTGAATGTTACGAAATTACAAATCCTAACTATATTTCATGTCTCGGTATGAATGAAAAAGTTCAAAAGATTCACGAGGCGGACGCGGCGAGCGCGCGCTGTGTCGCGTGGGAGCGCCCGTGAATCTCTTCAACAGCTAATTTTAAGCAGGAATGTTGGCTCCGACGCTGTAATTAATCGCGTACATTCTTCTTCGTCTAGTCTCTTTAAAAAGGATGCATTATGTTTCGTTCTATATTGCCGGTTTATTCTGTTTTTAGTTATTCTTATCGAAATCCAGCGCTTTATCGAGTAACAATATTAACAGCTATGAAAATTTTGATGCTGCAAGAATTAGTAGTCTCAATATTACAACAATATTTATTTATAACAAAGAATTTAATAGCGGCTAAAAAGGATTAATTAAATAATCTTTTTATATTTTTATGTAATCAATTATTTGTATTGAAGATATTTAAAAAATTTTAAAAAATCTTTACATGTCGCGCCTAACACATTTATACGTAGCTTTTGTTTGTTTTGTTACATTCGTATTAATGTATGTAGATTTAACCTATTCCTCTGCAGCAGTGAATTTTGTGTGGATAAGAAGTACCTTATGTCATTGATCTGTATTTTTGACAACATGTATGCAGAATGTCAGATGATCAATTGAAAAGTTAGCATGTTAATTCCCTTTAAGAGGATTTGCAAAATTAGGGTTATTATTTTAATCTATTTATTGTTAATTGTGATAAATGTTATACCAATTATTGTTACATTTAATAATTGTTGGTTTCTTGTTGCAGATACAATGGGCAGACGCCTGCTTGCTTGTTTACGCGGTTACAGACAGAAGTAGTTTCGAATACGCCACTGAAGTATTAAGCATTTTGAAGAGAGCACCAGCTAATGGGAGCCCAGCACATGGATCCCCCAACACAACAACAGCAATGCCTCTAGCGCTATTAGGAAATAAAACGGACTTGGATCATTTGAGACAAGTAAGAAATTATGTTTTAAATATTTAGAATTTTCAGAATTTGTAAATAATTTAGTCAGGTGATGGTGCAGGAAAACACTGCGAAAAAACGTGAATGTTTAGTCAGCATTTGAAATCGCCAACACTTCGTGCGCTGGTGTAATAGTTAAGCCTTCACTTTTCTTTGATCGTATTGTCCCAGCAACCACTTACAGAATTACATTGAATTACTTATTAATTACATTGAAATACCACCCCAGTATTCATATTTAATTGATGTTATGTAGGTACACTGTTTTTATCGCCAAACCAATGCCACAAATTATAGTTTTTATACACTTGTGAAGTACAAAATGGTAGTTACAACGAAATAATAGGCTTTTATTCTACAAGTTATTGTGAAATGAAGTACTGTTCTACTTTCATATTCAATGGCAATTCCAAAAGCATTAAATTATACGAACCATATAAAAGAAAGTTAGATCCGAAGTTATGTAATTCAAATATAAAATTACTAAATTTCTTGAAACTCCCAAATTAATTGTTGAATGTAATAATAAACCCTTTAACAGTATCAAATGTATTATTGTATTTGAACGGTAATTTTGACGAGATTCAAATTTTAAGAATACTATATTTGGAATTTCTAAAATTAGGTTAATTCTATACAATAGAACTGAAATTAGACAGACAAGGAACGTCCCTTACGATTTCAAATATGACAGCATTATTAAAATTTTCTTAATATTTATAGAGGTATAATTGAACTTTGATTCGTATTTAAATATTTATTCTCTGTACACAAAGTTTAGAAAAACGTAAAAAGTGTCATACATTTCAAATTACATATTGATGGTTGTAAACAGTTATAATTGCGATTTACGTAACAAGAGCCATATGATTAATGATTGCTTATATGCAATACCAGTTCAATGCCTTTGTTTGAATTTAATCTTGACTTATAGGTAATAACTGTAAACGTGCGCAGAAATAATACGTATTTATTGGTTCGAATTTATGTTTACTTAAAATGTTTGATTGTTGTAATGTTTACGGATTTGAAAGATGATTCACGTAATAATTCCGGTCCAAATAACCTGTTGTTATGAAACTTAAATAATACTTGCTACTAATATATACGGTGGATAATAGTGAATTTTAATTTAGAACTTTGCATATACCGAAGAAACCTGTCAATAACATTTAATACAATTATACTTTAAAATGTGACTCACTAACAAATAAATTAAGCTTGGCATTTACAATCGTGAGGTTTTTTTTTAATTCGATTTATTCTAAACTAACTTAGAGTTAGATTAGATAAATATTAAAGTATTCGAAGATATACATTCTCTTGACCTTTATAATATTTGTATATATATGACACGAATCCTACGTTTTTCAGAGAAGGCATTTTAAATTGAAACGTATCAAACAACCATAAAAAATGTGTAATTCATCAATGTTACATCTGGATGTAATTTTTTTTTTAATAATTATATTTCCTCTATACGCTCCTCTTTCTTTCTATGTAATCTGTACATTTTTATTTTTATAATTTTTTAATGCGTATAAGGTAAAGGCATTAAATCAAAAAGTTTCGTTTCATATATCAGAATTCTATTAGAAATTTGATATAAAATTGTGAAATATAAAACATATATTATACATCTATATATTAATACGTGAAGCAAAATTCTTGTATCCCTTTTTAACCTACTTCCCGTTAACGGGTGAACTTGAAATTTGGCATAGTTAAAGTTTATATGGCGGAGAAGTGCAGAAAGCTGTTTATTTTATATTAAATGCATTAGAAGTACATTAAATTAATTAAAATATGCACTACTCGAATTTTACACAACATATACACACATGTAAATAAAAACATTTTGACAGCCGTCAATAATAACGAACTTCAAAAAAGGTTGTGAAAAGGAGGTTGCTATGCTCGACTATATGTATTTTTTAACTCTTACGTTCTAATTACCATTTTTCATCCTCCATTCAACAATGATATTATAAAATATAACCATTATTGTAATGTTTATTATTTTTAATGGTGAACTCGCTTCAAATTATGAATTAATAAAAAAATGAGCCAAATGATACTTTGTATAATCAAAATAAGAATTTTGTTCATAAAAGTAATCCATGACTTAGACCTCCGCGGTTACAATGTTGCAATTCAACCTCATGTATCAACAAAAACAAATTTATTTTCAAAAGCTAATGGTAGTATTAAAAACGTCTTTGTCTTGGATTCACCAATTGATTGTATTGTGCGTCCATTACTTTTCCAAACGATGATACTGGGCATATCACTATTTCTCATAATGAACAGACTACATTTAATTCAATATCACCCAGAAATAACACCCCATGGTGTCGTGTAAAATTAATTGAAAATTATGTCATGGGTTGCGATAAATTTCTTTATTTTCGTAAAGTTATGTTTGGTTAAAATTTGAGCTTTACCATGTGGTTTTTATTTGCAATTTATAATTAATTTTCATTTAAATTTACACATAGATTTTTTTAATGATTATATAATAAAGATCATGGCAAATGGCAAATAACTGAGTAGACATGATGAAAACCTTTGATTATAAAGAACAACTCTAATAAAGTTCAAACTTTAAAAAATCAATTAACTATGGTCGAATGTCGACCAGTGGGCGCCCACTAGTAAAATATAAATATGAATATTTCACGCCTTATATTATGTTACGTTATATAACCGATAGTACACGATATTACTCTGTTCGTATTTTGGAACTCGTACATACCCACATTCGTATACAATAGAAAGAAACAGAGAGAGATTCACATGGAGAGGGTATAAGGCTTGTTCCTTATGTGACGTTTTTTTACCACTCAACTCCTATTGCTGGCCGCGGTAAAGAACTTCGTTTCAAAACATAGTACCTATTGATTAACTTTTTAATCTAAATAAATGTTTCTAGTATAAAATCTACACGTAGAGTGTTTTGTTTAGTAGATAACAACAATTGTGTCTGTATTCTATGTAGTGATAGCTTCATAAACAATAGAAGCGTGAAGCGACATCAAAGCTTCGACGTTGTCTATAGGAACAAAGGCGCGAGCGAGCAGTCTCCATTCGCAATGCTTGTCATATTCCTTCGAACTACATAATTATTTATACAAATAGTCATATATTAGTTCATCTAACAATGTCTAGATTGAAGTGTCTGTCGCGTATTCTGTTAAATAGTTATAGCAATGGTATAAAAAAGGACACAGTGTAGATCAAATCTACATGTTCTTTAAACACGCAACAAATTAAAAAAAAAAAAAAAACAAATAAATATTATAATTCGATACTTTTTAACATTTCATACATTAAATAAAATCACGTTACACAAGCGAAACATATTCATTTCAACATAAATATACCGTAAAAATGGTTAACAATTACGAGGTATTTCTTCCTCATGTTACTGATACCTCACTAATTATAAATGGTAATTCTGAGCATTAGTTGTTTCAAATATACAAAACTCGAAAAATGTGATATCCCTTGTTTTCCCTATTAAAAAGATATATTTTACTTCGGAAAATAAATCAACTTTGTTTATTAATTTTATAACATGAATGTATATACAAAAGAAAGTTTGACTGTAGGAGAGCCACTAAGTATTTTTGAAAACTCAAGTACTAAGGTGGTGAAAAGGATGAAAGTTTGCGTGAAAATCCGTTGTTTTTTCGTAAGTTTCGTAAGTTTTGTTCTTTTATATGCATAGTAACGAAATGTAAGATATAAAGGTTTTTTTAAATTTTAATCGCTTCGTTAAATCAACATATATCAAGATAATTGTTTTTTTTACATAGGGCTCAAGTGTCTAAAAATAAAAGAAAAAAATGAAATTAATCTATTCAGTGATTTTTGAGTAATATGCGCACAACGACATTCCTGTATTATTATTTTAATTTAAATATAAAAAAGATAATAACTAACCTGTGCGTAGTTACCAGCATATAGAACATTAATAAGTTTGAAACAATTTACATATTATCAGTACCCATTCGTTTAATATGTAACCTCGTTGTAATTCAGGACGAATTAATAATAAGCTTACTTTGAATTTGTAATAGTGAAATAACAATGTTATATAGAGTCTGTTACCGAGCTCGAAATTAAATATTAGACTTTATATGTGTTGATTAAATACGAAGTTATCATGTCGCCCATATAAAATACGTCTTCAAGGTGTCTTCCTATTCAAAGATGAACGAAACTAGCACTGGGCCTGAAGATAATGTTAATAGGATAGTCTCAATTTTGCTCTAAAATATCGAACTAACCTATCTCAGAGTAGCACATATATTTTCCTATTCCGCGGAGCATTTATCACTTCTAATTAGTCCGATCTTGTTCTGTTCTGTTCACCACATATGATACATACACGGACACATCGCAGATTCGAATCTGTAAAGAAGAACTCTCATAAATCTATTTGTTATAATCAGAGAAAATATAATTTCATATTGTCATTATCCGCTTTCATATTTTTGACTTCTCGTCTCTCTCTCGTTCTCTTCTTTTTGAAATGGAATATATCTTCTGGAAGTAACTATTAGATAAGTTCATTTCAAAGTGGTTTAACACAGAAGTGTCTATAATGTTTACGTTATTGAATAATTTTAACTTAAAACCTAATGTAATTGTTCCAGGTTTCAACAAAAGAGGGTCAGTCGGTTAGTGCGGCGCACGGTGCCTCATTCAGCGAGGCGAGTGTCGCCGATAACTCCGGCGATCTCTATCGATGCGTCGACCGACTGTTAGCAGAAGTCCGAACACCACAACGTACGAGAAAATTCTCAGTCACTAAAATGCTTGGCTCACTCATAGGTAATTTTTATATTATATTACGAATTTATCATTCAACGTCTAAAATCCTTTGTTAAAATAAGGTTACTTATACCAAGCTTACAATTTTTGTGTATATTTGTAGTAGGCAATCTCCGGAACTACTGAACCGAATCTGAAGATTATATCCTTAGTAGACAATGTTAACCATTAATGCTATCGGTTATTTTAATCGTTATTGAAATTATACAAATTAATGTGACCGAAGTCGCAGGTGATTATTGGTTTTAAGATAAACTGTAAATTAAAATAGTTTTAATTTCTACAATCCCACATATTATGTAACTTCTTATGTCTAATTCAGAAAAATAGGTATTAGTACTATAATTTTTGGTATCATATACCTGAATTTATTAAAATTTGTTTGTATAATATGTTAAATACGGATTTTTTTGTTCAGGCGGAGCGGCGAATAACAACCACGCGAATCGTAGCGGGTCTGTGGTAGCATGCCCCCGTGTGCCCGCTCCGGCGAGGCCCCCACTAGCTGTGGCCGCACCCTGACCGGCATCAACAACCGCGCATCGAGCGCGCTGATGTTTAGCCAGCGCCGTCTGGCTCGCCTGCTTACCGGTTCCCACCCGCTACGCAGCACCTCCTCAGCTTTCCGCCACCATCACCCAGTGCTGACTTCACAGACATCTTATATCGTCGTTAAAAATTTAGCAAAATGTTCACCGAATCCAAGAAAATGGATAGAACCACCATTGACCGCAAAAAAAAAGATATATTTATGAAGCTTACAAATAATAAACGGGTGTAACTGCGGAAGACATTGAATGCGTTGAAGTGACTGCGGGAAGCATGATTAAAACCAAAGATCTGATTATCCTACTCGTTAAGTGCGTGCATATTAGCTTGTCGGCTTTGTGCACAAGTGATGTGTTTAGTAAAAAAACTGTTGTATCTGAATGGATTTTGACAATAATATTGCTACAGTATGCCTGACGTATTGTAGTACGGTCGTGCCAAAGAAAGTGTGTTTCAAATGTGAACTTTGTTATTGAATAATAAGCTCTGTTATTGAATACTCATTTCAATGTTATAATTTCATAAATGTTTGCAAAATATAAATAAAATTGGTAAAAAACTTATTATACATAGGCCTATTTACGGAAACAATGAATATTTTACTTATTGAAATAATAAAATAAAAATAATAATACATTTAGAATAAATGTGTCTACTTAATAGTTAATGTCGATTTGAATTGAATATAATAGTTTATCAATATAAATTTTATATTCAAAATAAACCTTGCAAATAAATATACGTAATTTGATCAATTTTCTATTTTTACACGGTATTAAATTAATGAGATTATTCAAAATTTTACAAATGTATTTTTTCGTCTTTAGAGTTCGTTCATCTACCATAAATATACTTTAACAATTGCTATTTAAAGTAGTTCGTTCAATAATGCCTATGCGTTTATATAAATTATACATTGGGTATCTACTTTCTAGTCATAGGATAAGGGCTGTGAAAAGACATTTGAATATTTGGCAAGGAGTGATATAGTTCAGAATACAAATTAATTATTACAAGAATTATTGGATTTCTTAAATATTCCATAAGAATATTAATTAAAGTAATACGAATTTAAATTATACCAAAGATTTTAATAACATTATTATCTGCAATTCAGTACAGTCTATACTTCTGGACTACTTGTTTGGATACATTGATTATATGTTACTTTATGTTTGTTAAATATCAGGATTGTGAGAAATGTAAATAGTTATTATAAGACTTAAATGATCGGAACTGACTGGGTTAAGTTGTAAATAATTTTAAAATGATTAAATTTAAAATATAAAAAAATAATTACGTGTACAATTAAGTTTTTTATTTTCCCTTTTTTTCATAAATCTACAGTGAAGCAATTGCTTTTACTATACAGTTACTAGCTTTTGCTCGCGGCTTCGCTCGACTTAGTGTAGATTTCATCTATCCCTCGTGAGCGGTACCTTTTTCCTGGATGATATATAGCTTGCCCTTTACGGCTATATTCCCTTTTCTGTACTCCTGAGAATGTGCACAATTTCATCATAATCGACCGAGTAGTTAAAAGATGAAAGCGTAACAAACAAACTCAAATTCGCCTTTATAATATTAGTAGGGATGATTTAAAGTTTTTTTTATATCATAGGAGTCAAACGAACAGATGGGTCACCTGATGTTAGTTGATCACCGCAGTCCATAAACACTAGCAACACCAGAGACGTCGCAAGTGCGTTGCCAGCTTGTGTCTGAGAAAAGGGGAAGGAGTGCGGAAGTGGCTTCCGGTGCTCTTACTGACCGAACTAAACGCAACAATGCAAACACTGTTACTTCACGTCGGTTTTCTGTGAGAGAGTGGTACTATCCCGGATGAGCCGACCCATTCATTCTGAAACCAGTAATAGCTTCAGCATGGCTGTACCACCTACTAAATCTGTATAAATAAAAATGTAAATGTTCATTTGTTCAAAGTTCTAATTACTTTGACATTTTTACACAACACAGCATTCTGATATGCTACTACATACTACACACATCAAAAAAGTCTAAGCAACATGCGTGATATTACAAATTTTACCATTTATATTAATTAATTTCTAAGTATTTACTCAAACAAAGTGCGTAGGTAAGTAAACTTTTTTGTTATTGATGACATACTGTAAAAATTTTTTTTTATTATGTTTTGTTTTTTTCATAACATTCAAATGACTGCGAATTTGTTTGAATTTAAGTGCGTTTTAATTGCTACGTTTAGTCTTGATTTTATAATTTTACCAACCATTTAAATAAAGTTAGCGACAAAATTGAATTGTTAGATATTCTTTACGTCATGAAACGACGTCATCTGATGGCAGATGAAATGCAAAGAGCTGTAGGGATGTTGCAAGCTGAAGTAATCAATCTTAGGTATCTCGACATTTTGGCATTCATAGAAGTGTTATTTGTCGTCTTTGGCATCGCTACAATAATACAGGAGAACCCGCTGAACAGCATCCAGGCCGTAAAAGGAGTACAGCCACTCGGCAAGACCGGTACATACAACTGACTGCAAGACGCCAGCCGATGTTAACCGCTCGAGAGATAATTTTGAGGCTACAAATTTCAAGTGGTGTTGATGTAAGTCCTCAAACTGTGCGAAATCGACTGCATGAGTACGGCCTACGAGCTCGACGCCCAATCAGGTGCCCACCGATACGTCACGGGAATGGCGCTCGTCGATATGAATGGTGTAGAGAACGCATAACATGGACCCAGGAACAATGGGATAAAATTATGTTTTCCAATGAGTTGCGATTCGGGTTCAAGCCTGATACAAGAAGGGTGCGAGTGTATCGTCGGCCCGGAAATACTGAAAGGCTCAGGTGCGTTCAGTAAGTTCATCCATACAGCGGCTCAACAGTTATGTTATGGGCGGGTATTATGAATAACAGGCGAACTGAGCTCGTTTTTGTAAATGGAAACATGAATGCTGAAAATTACATTGAGGATATTCTCATACCTTATGTCTACCCATTTGCACAAACCTTTGGCTCCGATTTTAGGTTAATGCATGACAATGCGCGTTCACATACAGCTCGGCGAACCAGTGAATACTTTGCACCGGAGAACATCCGGGTATTGCCCTGGCCTGCACAATCGCCAGATCTCAACCCCATAGAGCACGCATGGGACATGCTCCAGAGACGTGTTTTGAAGGACTTGGACGGAGCGACAACAACCCAACAACTGAAGGATTTGCTACAATTCCATTGGGAGCGAATACCGCAAGATGACATAAACAGTCTCATTAATTCAATGAATAATCGTTGCCGACAAGTTCTGAATAGCAGAGGAGACCATACTTTGTATTAAATTGTTCTATTCTTTCACAATAAATACATTTTCTTTAGAAATTTCATTTTGTAAAAAAAAAGTTTAGTTTCTTATGTATCTTAGTTTCTACAGTATATTCTAATATTGTTTATTTCTGTTATTAAAAGAACTTATAAAGACAACAGCTGTTATTTTTACATCATAGAACCCTAAAGATATTATTTTAAAAATAAAATACAACGTTATAATGTGAAGAACCATCCTAAAATTTAAATTAGTACATGTTGCTTAGACTTTTTTGATGAGTGTCTTTAGCTATTTATAAAAAAAATCCAAAATATTAAACACAAGCTTCTGCCCGCGACTTCGTCCGCGTGGAATAGTTACTTTGGGTTAACGCTAATACCCAGCGGAAGCTCTTAAGAGGAAAAACACGATTTTGAAACATTCTTCATTGGTGCTCCGCTTCTATCGGTGTTAGCGTGATGATATATAACCTTCGATAAATGACCTATATAACATCGGAGTAATCAAATCGGACCACTACTTCCTGAGGTTATCTCCTACAACGTCACAAATTCACAAATTCACAACGTCACAAACTCACAAACTTTACCTCTATATAGTATTCGTATAGATAACTACAGTAATGCGTAATTAGTGAGTAAATGTATTACTTTTATTTCTGTAAACAAATGTAAAAATATATCAAACGATGGTGTGGTCCTAAGATAATAAATACGCTATATCTAGAAGAGTATACTTACTAGGTATCAAATACAGCTGTAAGCGCTTTATGAAATATTTTCAATTCAATGCTGACGTTAAAAGAGCCGTGCAACCATGATATGATTTGATTACTATGCTCTCATGCCACGAAAGCGCTGAAAGCGCCTTGCATGTTTTAAGCCTACTTCTATTGAATATGTTACCACTCAGCCATTATCGCTTTTATATACGAAGACAAACGGTTACAAATTGTATAATAAAAATACTTTGCATGAACACATCTAAAACTGTCAGTAAATTCAATAAAAATAATTAATTTCACCTAAATGTTTTAAATCATTCCAAAAAGGCTTTGAATATTTTTCTTACATTATTATATCGTGCCAGTCAAATACTAACAATATAATAGGTCTTTACCTATGAAATTGCCGTTCTGCAGTACTGGCCATTTCAAATCAAAATAATCTATGTTTGCCTAAGAATTTTAATTTCAAATTAATTTTAATTTAAAAACATGGAATACTTTTTCCAAAAGTAGTCATTTGTTTATTGATTAGTGTTACATTTTCATTGTATTTCAATCTTTTTTGTCATCATGGATACGTTAAAAATTCGAGTAATTATGGAATATGAGTACCGTCGTGGCAGCAACGCGATACAAGCGGCACGCAACATCAACGACGTTTACGGAGCTAACACTACAAAACAATGCACCACCTGTTATTGGTTTGCTCGCTTGCTTTCTGGGAATTTCGACCTGAAAAATAAGCCTCGCGGTCGTCCGAAGACTTTAGTCGACAATGACGAATTAAAGGCGATTGTGGAAGCTGATGATACACAATCTACGGCGGAATTAGCAGCAGCTTTCGACGTTAGCGTCAAAACAATATTGGTCCATTTGCGTCAAATTGGCAAGATAAAAAAGCTTGACAAATGGGTATCCCACGAACTCAATGATCGCCAGCGCGAAGTACGCGTCGAGACGTGCCTTGCACTGCTCAACAGACACACAAATGACACACGATTCTGTTTGATAACCGCAAGCGGTCAGCAAGTTGGTTGGATCCTGGTTCAGCACCTAAGCAATGCCCTAAACGAAAATTTACCCCTAGAAAAGTAATGCTCACTGTTTGATGGTCTAGCGCCGGTGTGATTTATCACAGTTTCTTACCAAACGGGGTGAGCATTACTGCATATGCGTATTGTGAAGAACTGAACACAATGATGGAGAAGTTGGCACATCTCCAACCAACATTGGTCAATCGCTCGTCTCCGCTGCTCCTGAACGACAACGCGCGACCTCATACTGCACAGCAGACGGCCTCCAAGTTGCAAGAACTGGGGTTGGAAGTTCTCCGTCATCCGCCCTACTCACCAGACCTTGCGCTTTCAGACTACTACTTTTCTAGAATTTGGATAACTCCTTGGCGGGAAAAAAATTCAATACCCGAGAGGCAGTACAAAATGCCTTTCAAGAATTTATTCTCTCCCGTCCAGCTGATTTCTTTAAGAAGATGCATTGATTGCATGGGTGATTACTTCGATTAATACAAATCAAAAATAAATGAAAAAAATTCGTTTAAATTTTTTCATACAAAACGGCAATTTCATAGGTAAAGACCTAATATTTCATACAAGATTTATTGATTAAGCAAAAAATTAATGATTAAATATGCCAGCGGTGAGATATTTAAACCGAAAGCACTCGTAAAATTATTCGATCTTAGATTTAGCACCAGACTAGAACTCCATTTTAAATACGACGGCTAAAGAAAACAATTTAAAAAATAGAACAAGTAAATAATTTTTTTAACTCTGCATTTAGTATTATGCCGTACATTTTTTCGGAATAGTTGTGTAAAGAGGGTAATTATGTTATCTCACACATTGCCTTCGTAATCTAATTGAGGAATAAATCCAGTAGGAAATGATAAATGTTGTTTTTATCTACTATTCAGTCGGACTCGGTTAACCTAGTTCCTAATTCGTCATGCAAATTGTTTTAGTATAAAGAAGTATGCACATGCATATATACATACATACCTTACTATAAAAATAATATCATTTATAATAACGATAACAACCTGTACATATAAATAAAAATAAAGCGTCTGTTGTATGTCTGAGTAGACAATATTTCAAGGTATGATCTACGCGACATATCATTAAGAATTTTTATTAAGGCTAATCAGTAATACTAAAATGTAAAAAAAGTAACATTAAAATTATGATAAATTAATTGTGAGATGCCTTCACAATGAATGCAGAAAGAACACAGGTCCCGTGAGGCAACAAAACCAATTTACACAACAATGAAGTCGCGACCATCGACTTCCGATCTTACTATTGCTTGTTACTATGTCTTACTGTAGTTACTCTCTATCTAATATTATGAATATTAATTCAGACTGACATTGTGATTCTAAATAAATTTACAGTACTAATGCAGAATACATTAGCAATCACAAAATACTTGAGATCCTAACAACAATACCCATACAAAGACAATATCATACATACTTTTCTTAAAAAAATATCAAAATTTTTATTTTTATTTATTGCCCATTTATTATATCGCTTCTATTACATAGGTTCGTTCACACTGTATTACTTGATCGCGTCTCTCGAGTAGTCTCAAATATATTAAGCTGTGGTTACATATTAAAATCATACTTTCATTACCAACGTGATATATTCGTACTCTCGTCGCTGTATTAGTCAGACTGTACCAGACTAACGATCACGTGTCAATGACCTCTGCTCCATTTAAGGCTACCTATTATTGACTGAATTTAATAAACAGATGGATTCGTAATATATGATCTTTGGAAACTCCAGGTCTTTAATACACTCGAGGGAGAATAATATCATAAGAATTTATTGATGTATTTTCCAGTGGACTTGAGTTATACTAATGACTTTATTATCAATTGAGAAGTATTATAAATGCATTTAGGAATCAAGTGCTTGTCACACACGCGACGACGAATCACAATTTCATCCCCGCACAGAGCGGAGATGAGAGGGGCGCGCACCCCAGCTGCGTATCCCGATCGATTTGTGGACCACTTCTACACACCACTGCCCGCCAAACTCTCTTTACAAGCGGTTCAAAACACAAACGTTCTGTATTAAAAAAAGTAACCGGTCGTTACGATGTTTTAATTTTTATTTAGTTATAATTTAATAATGGAGGGACGAAGAACATGGGACGGTGTGCCTTTGGGCGAGTCTCATTCACCACCGCAGTCTGTTCCGGGCAGAAGAACGCCGTTGGGAGCTGTCGGCTTAGGTGGATTTTATATGCAAGGAGGTCAGCCGCCACATACACAACACTGTTACCCATCAGACGAGAACCAGCCAGAACCAGGAACTAGTTATGGTCAAAGGTCAGTTATACAATATACATTTAAAAATCTATTGAATTGGATGAGTAAAGTTTGTGAAAATGTATGGAATCAATAAAATATTATGTACAATTTAATTATTAATTAAAGCTTTTGATCTGTTGCAAACCGCATGCGTCTCAGATGAAATAAAAATAAAGAGATCAACAAAGGCCAAAAATGAAACCTTATATTATTAATTTAGAAACGCCATTATTTAAATTAAATTTCGCCATCTCAATTTTAATTACGGATTTTATCTCATATAAAGACTAAATAACTCTATAATTAGCAAAATAAATTTTATAAATCTTGGATATTCTACATTGAATATTAGCTTAACTATACACAATAAATCTAGATATATATCTGAAATAATAGCATTTACCGATAGTCATTTTTGAATTTGAATGTATAGGATAATTATAAAGAAGCTGTTTGCAACTATATTTTTTGAAGACAATAATAGAAATTACTAATCCGGTTATTAAAATTGTTATAAAAACCTATTTTATAAAATTTTATATTGTAGCTAGCAGATTCCCACCCCCTTTGTGGAATGATAAAGGGTCAAACCTCAAGATATAAGTAACTTAAAACCATCTGTGAAAACTACCACATACAACGATCACAATCCTATGCCGATATCTTCAGAAGTTTCGGTGGGATTGGACCCCAAGAAAATCTGTACCGTCATTATATATACATAGGCATATATAGATGAAATTAACACTAATCGTTGTAATATATGAATTGTAAGCGTAAACACACAATGAAATGGAAAACTATTAATATTGTGGATACTTTATATAATATACACATTATGTGATATTTTAGTACACATATTACTAGTTCGTGATATCGACCGATTAATATAAACTTGAAATAAAGTACCCGGGGTCCATTTTAAGGGTACTAAACAATAACATGCACTTAGAGTGTACCATCTGTGCACAATGGAATAATGTACTGCATTCCCTTTGCTTAAAAACGACGGTGATTTGTATTAGTTATCATAGACATATGTATATTTCGACAAGAAATATGCATTTTTTTTTATAGATGAGATAGATGTGTATTTATATTAGTCTTACTTGATTTGACTATATTACGAGTGCTCGTCCTGTGATCGAACTTCGACCATAAATCAATTTTTTTCATGTCACTAGAGCTGCTAAGGTAAAGAAGTTAAAAAAATCGGATGAGAAACAGAAGAGGGGGATGTTGTCAATTATTCTCCTATTACCGATCTATATACCTAAAATAAGGTATACTAAAGCATATTCTTATACAAGAACAATCACGAGTTAAATGATATATGCAAAAATATTTTTTTTTTTTCGTGTAACGGAAATTCCACAATTGTAGTTGTATATTATACTTAAATTATAGAATTACTTACATCATTTTAAGGACTTAGAAAACCCTTATTGGTTTTTAATAAAACAAAGGCAATTCTACAAATAATTATTTTATTTACGTCAATAAGTCCTACACAGTGACGTATGTAGCAGCTCGCAAACATACCCTTGACCTGACAAATTAAAAATATTTAAATCCTGTTAAAAATATTTCTAAATTTATATTAATTATCATAATAATATTTAGGTACACTTATAAAAAGTGTAACGTAGTGGCTCTAAATTATATTTTTATCGTTTCTGGCTGCACCATAATAATTTAACGGGTATATTTTCATCTAATTTCATAGCTTTTCATAATTACGGCGCCTGCGTAATACTTATGCTTGACCGCATTTTAAACGCATAATTTCACATCGAAAATAGTTACTATAAAAACGTATCTAAATATTCTATTTTCGTTTCGAATTATGCACACGTTTCTCGTCGGGAGTCACCCTTCTAACTTCCTATACAATCAAAAAACAATAGGAACTTATTGTTTAGGTCCAAGCAATCACTTGTTCTTTTCTATACTACAAAAACTGTTCATATAATAGGTTGTATGAACAGAAATATGCTTAATTTTCAATTAATTTATATTTAGCAATCACATAGTTCAAATATTTTTTTTTTCTTTCGAAATGACTACGCTATTGACCCAGCAAGGTCTTAACAGCTTCACCGAACTACTAAGGCGAGCGTTTTAGGCACTCAGTCGATTTTATTTTGGCAAGCAGCTCAAGGGTGCACAGCACACGTCGGCTTGGCTGTTGCCTGTTGCATGCAAAATCGCGATCTATCTTAGCTAACCTAACTAACTATTCATATATGTATGAGTTGTTGAACCGTATATGTGTGCCAAGCATACACGCCTCAACAACTCCTCCATATATTTATTATCGAAATATTGAGAGTTTTTCAGTTCGATAAGGGGAAAAAAAGTAAACCCTTCCACTTTCATATGTAAGCGTGTAGCGTGCACGTGTGTGGGGGTGATCGTATAGTGTTGTAGTGGTGATGTATATTTGTGTCACCGTATCGCGCAAGCAACGCACTCAAGGGCTCCCTACCGAGGGATCGAACCTAGGCTTGAGCCGCTGCCGTGGGAGGCCTAATCGAGTAAATAAAAACATTTATAATACTAAAACATATAATAACTAGCGGGCACGTTGTCCCGCCCTGATGATATAAAGACCTTGAAGTTAGACATATACTGTCAATGATTTTTTTGTAGGCATTATCAAACTCTACAAATTTCCTCTAGAACTCAATCATATATCTCTAATCGTTAAGGCAGAGTTCGCAAAAAAGGTTTTCGTTCAACCGTTTATTCTCCGATTTTGCAAATCTACCTCAAAAAAGTCTTTTCAGTTTTCGAGTTAATTTATAGCCACTATATGACACCCACAAATAACGTGGCTTTCTATTGGTAAAAAAATTTCAAAATCAATTTAATACATCCAGAGATTATCCCCTACAACGTCACAAACTCGCAAACTCTATAGATGTACTGAAGAATTGAACGACGAAACTATTCATAATTTTACATTATTTTGCATACATTTTGTATGTAACTGGTACCCAATCGCTTTGTTTTTCATTAAATAAACGTTTAATTTAAAAAAAGTTCCAATACATCAGTGGAGTCCAAAAATCAAGTAGCCTAGAACAGAACTATGTACCAAAGGCTCCGGATCGAATGGCTCTATATTGATACGTTTCGTAGTTATAATGTAACTAAGCTTCAAAGGAACTGTATTTTCATTGTATATATCATAATTTATTTTATAGTTTACTAACAGGCTCGGTCAACCATTTCCCGGCTTGATAATAAAAAAAGACTTTGACAATTTATATACCTAAACCTTCATGTATCACTTTATCTACTGAAAACCGCTTTAAAATTAGTTCAGTAATTTTTGAGTTTATCGACAATAGACAGACAGACGTGGCAGAGGCGTTTGTTTTATAATATGTAATATATTATAGTTTATAATCATAGATGAATTTATGTTTTGGCGTTTAAAATTGTTCCCAAATCAATACTGGCCATAAAGAATGGAAATGCAAGCGCTATAAAAACAATAACGTCATTAAAACAAAAAAAAAAAGTTAATAATAATTAAACAGTGAATATTTAATAAACTACTAATAATAATAATGTATATATATATATATATATATATATATATGCTGACGGATACGATTTTTACGTAAAAAAAAAAAACTACATATAAGCAAAAAAAAAGGTGCGGACCAAGAGTCTGCAGACTAAAACAAAATATAAAAAAAAAAAAAACAATACTGGCAAAGTATTCATTTGGTTTTATCGTGAAGTGTTAAAACTTGTGCTAAGTTACTAGGGAGACATCACCGCACCTTCTACTTCTGTTGCAAAGCTTCAGTTCTTGCATAACCATTGTTCCAGTCCAAAGAATGTGGTTGGCATCACGGCATGGTATACGAAACAGCAGTAAAAACTTATTACTGATTGATCCCAGTTAGGACTACCCTCATATTTAGTTATAGTTAATGGCGTAATAATTACTACTACACAGATTGAAAAAATAGTGAGTTGGAAATATTATCAAACCTTTACAACTACAATTGCTTACCAAAATAATGACGATCATAATAAATACGTCTATACAAGGATACTGTTTTTATTCATTCCAGGCCAATAAATGAAGGCAAGGGAAAACAGAAGATGCGTCAAGGGAAAACTGTGCGGTTAAATATAAACGCAAGAGAGAGGCGACGCATGCATGACCTAGTAAGCAGTGACCAATTTCTAAGTAGGGTACGGCAGCAAATATTCGTAGGCGGTAGTTTTTTCCACTGCCACTAAAAATGGTGTGTCAACTTCGCCGAGTATTTTTTTATAGATGCAACAAACACCTTCTGTATAAAAAAACTTCAATTGCGTATTTTTGTTTTAGATGTGATATGGTACGTGTGTAAGTTTACTTTTTACGTAATATACATTTTAAAAAATATCTGTATCATCGATATTGAAGCTCTAAATTAACTTTTCCTTTATTTTATTAAAGCGTAGTTAGTTGTTGATGATCTCTATTTTATTTTATTTCAATCAAAAGACATCTTAAAGATGCTCACCCTATATCATTATAGATTAATTTAATATACAATGTTATTATAATAATGCTCGAACTCAATAATAATCCAGAACTACCAATATTTTCACAACGATTTACTTTAGAGACCTTATACGAGGAGTTGTTTGTGCTGAGCAAATGGCGATAATTAGTTTATGTAGAAAATTTTCTATTAGGTTAGGTTTGACTGTTATTTATCCGATGTCAATAAGTCACATCTGGTCAAAATACGCGATCATGCTAAATTACAAACAGGGAATATTTAAATGCTAGTGCCGGATCAAAAGATAATGGGAGAAATAGTAGGAATATGGCTTTACGTGATAAAAATTACTACTTACAGAGCAAGGATCGGCTGTGGATAAATTTTTCTTCTATCATTTTAATTACAGTTCACAGTTAAAATGTTGATATATTAAAGTTAATGTATGAGAGAACTTTTACTAGATTCTAGGTACTCCATTCCATAGTAAAATTATATTGGAGAAGTCCACCTTTCAGTCATTATCTATTTTTCTAATAAATTCATTTTTTCTTTATATCATATGAGGCAAACGAATAGGCGGGGGGTGTTAGGGGCAAAAAGGGTAGAGGGGAAGAGTGAGGGGAAAAATGGGGAGAGGGAAGGGGAGGTGGGCCTCCGGCGCTATCACTTACCGAACGAAACGCAACAATGCAAGAACTCTATTACTTCACAGCGGTTTTCTGTGAGAGGGTGGTTCTACCCCTAGCGAATGAGTTGGCATTCATGCTGAAACCAGTAATGACTTCAGCTGTGGTTCTACTATCTAAAGAACAATTTTATAACTAAAAGGCTGTAGATGCATCATAGGCGCTTCGACAGCACCTTTTTAAAACTTGGCAAAGAAACTTATTTTTGACGGCTTATCTAAGAAGAAGCATCCGCCCTTAGTAAATAACATATAACTATTTCTTATTCACCACCGATATTGAGAATAAGCCATCTTACTTCCACATTAACTTTGACAGTGTAGCGTTACAATATTATTTTACGTATGTGTGCGTTATCGTGCTACTTGTTTTGTCAAAATGTCATTTAGGTAATGTTTCTACCGCTTTTAAGTTATAAAATCACTGACTATAAATGGAACTTCCCATATACCACAAATTGCAGTCGCCTCTACGTCGCGTCATTAAAATACGCACACGTTTTACGTTATGTTAACGTCACTGTTGTATTTAAAGTATTTCATAAATAGAAATAGTTAAATCGGGTCTTGTATATAAAATAGTTATTCCGAGAAATGTTGGTACCAAAGCATTACATGTACGTAACATTCCTTTGACGTGATTTCAGAACGATGCTTTAGATGAACTACGTGGGGTGATACCGTACGCTCACTCACCATCCGTTCGCAAGTTGTCGAAGATAGCTACTCTTCTTCTGGCTAAAAACTATATCATGATGCAGGCGAGCGCGTTGGAAGAATTACGGAGGTAATACAAACAAAATTCTTAACAATTTCTCTAATAAAAATTTAGCTTAAAATCACACAAATATGCAATTTGTATTAACGTAATTGGAATTAAATTATCTATACTAATATTATAAAGAGGTAAAGTTTGTGAATTCGCGAGTTTGTGACGTTGTATGTGAGGTTGTAGGGGGTAATCTCAGGAACTACTGGTCCGATTTAAAAAAATCTTTTATTGTTATATAGCTCATATATTGAGGAAGGTTATAGGCTATACTCTATAGCACCAATGAAGAATATTTCAAAAACGGTTTTTTTTTTCTTGAGAACTTTCTTTGCGTGTTAGCTTTAGATGAAAGTCATTATTGCACGCGAACGAAGTTGCGAGCAGATGCTAGTTTGTTATATAATATTTTATTACAATATTTGTTTGTTTTCTTTAAAAATCTTAAAAATACAAATTTCTTGTATGTTTACGCAAATTTTGTACATTTTATTCTTATGTGGCTCTACTTATTATGTGTGAATCAACACAATTAAAGTGAATTATATACATAACTAACGGACCCGGCGTACGTTATCCCGCCCTGAGGATTAAAAAAACCTTTATAAATTATATACCTAAACCTTCCTTGTAAATCACTTTATCCACTAATGAAAGCCGCATGAAAATCCATTCAGTAGTTTTTAAGTTTATCGCGATCAGACCGACAGACATGATAGAGGGCTTTGTATTATAATATGTAGTATACGTTTTATGTTAGTCACATCGCTTAGTTCGATAGCACAACATTTTTTCGTAGCATATAAATAAAACATTTGCTATCTCACAAACTAACTTTCTTCCAATAAACGGGTTACTGAAGCATCTGTAACGAAAGGACTTGTTCCTCATCCCTAAAGCTGTTAATTGTGTTATAACTTACAATTTACAAGAACCTTAAATCATGATTATATAAATATATTGACTGGATCTCAAAATTACCACCTTACAGGCTCGTAGCATACCTACAAGGAACTGCCACGGCTGCGGGTATCGTCCAACCACCAGGGTTCGACCTGACCGGTTTCCCGGCCGCAGCTAAACTGCTGCAGCCACCGGCTCCTGGCCCACCAGCTCCACCAGAACCACCCTCTTGAGACCCGCCAATCAAAATAGAGCCCTAGCCGTCACTATTCTAGTCAAACTTAACATAAATATTAACTATTTCTTAGTAGTAAGCATAGAAAACTTCTTTTATGCGTTACTTAGTCCAGTAAGTTAATAAAACGATTTAAATTTAATGATAAGTAAGATATATTTATTGAATAATTAAAAAAAAAATCCAATCAAACAAAACAGATGATTGATATACCATAATTTACATGAGTTGAGCGAAATCCTTAACATGAAAAATATGTGCCAGGAAAATCGTTTTCGGGTTTCTGAAATATCATTATTACTCATATTATAACGTTATAACGTACTCAAACTGCCAAAGGATTATCACTTCTATTTATAGGTAATATATTATGAAATTGTTTGACACGAAGCTTTGGAGCAATACGTTACAACATTCGAATAACACCGATATTATGATACAGTACCTGGGCGACCGAGCCTAGCTCGGTTCTTTAAAAAATATTTTTAAATTAAAATAAACTGTTAGATTTGTCTCACAAAATTAGCATTTCTTTTACCAAAAAAAAAGGTATCGTTTTTCTGTCACTCGGATTCCAAGTGGTGTTAGACGAATTTTCGAAGCAGCCGTTTTCCATCTGAGCTATTTTTTTTTGACAGCGGCGACGAAATTTACCTATATATTCTAGGTATATTTTTTCATTGAAAAGGTTTCTATGAATAAAATCTAGCTAGATCGATTTATAGTTCCCGAAACTACCTACATACCAAGTTTCACGGAAATAGATGACGCCGTTTCCGAGATCCTGAATATATACAAACATAAAAATATACAAGAATTGCTCGTTTAAAGGTATTAGATATATACAAACATAAAAATATACAAGAATTGCTCGTTTAAAGGTATTAGATA
>JACEII010000008.1:14433419-14551972 GCA_014332785.1 Antheraea mylitta | reverse complement strand
ACAAACATAAAAATATACAAGAATTGCTCGTTTAAAGGTATTAGATACAGCAGCATGACGTCATCGATATATCGAATCGGAATGTTGATAAGACAAATAGGAATTTACGTTTTAGTACTATTGTGCAGTACGTTTCAAATACGTCATCTTAATATTAAAAAATAAATGTCAAGGACAAAACAATTAACAAATGGAAATAATGTGTCATTAGTGCCAAGACCTTAATCGCTATCATCGTGCGTATCTCGTAACGCAGAGCTTTATCCAAATTTTTTTTTATCAATATTAAGCAGAACATCGACTTATAAGTTTCGGTCGGCATAACTTAACTAATATAGAACTTGTTTCTACCCACGACTTCGTCCTCGGGGAATATTTACTTTGTGTTAACACTAACACGCAGCAGTAGGTGGTAGAGCCACGCTAAAGCTATTATTGATTTCAGCATGAAAGGGTCGGCTCGTCCACTGTAGCACTAGCCTCTCACTAAAAACCGACATGAAGTAACAGTGCTTGCATTGTTGCGTTTCGTTCGGTCTGTGAGAACGCTGGAGCCCCATCTCCCTCCTCCCCTCTCCTCTCCCTTCCTCACCCCTCTAACCCATCTCCCTTACTTTCCATTCCCCCAAACACAGGTTGCAACGCACTTGCGACTCCTTTGGAATTGTTAGTGTCTATGGACGGCGGTGATCGCTTAACAACAGGTAACCCGCCTCTTCGTTTGCCTCCTATATGATATAAAAAAAGCTCTCAAAAGGACAAAAGTAACCAATTTCGAAATATTCTTCATTAGTGCTCCGCTCCTATTGGTTTTAGCGTGATGATATACATACATAATACTGAAAACTGAAAACGAACGTTATAATACACTTTGGTCCAATTCTCTTGTAAATTATAGTGTATATAGGTATTTTCTATAATTATTGTTCACTAGCTGTGCCCGCGACTCCATCCGCGTGGAACCCTAATGTAAAAAAACAGTGACTAATAAAATCTTCTGAATGTATTAAGTTCATTTGCTTATTTATATTTCTCTCGTACTTAAGTTGCGTCGTCATTCAAATTATAATAACTATTGATAGAGTGGACCGAAATTAATAAAACAGCAAATTAGATACT
Organism: Antheraea mylitta; assembly: GCA_014332785.1. Classification (NCBI taxonomy): domain Eukaryota; kingdom Metazoa; phylum Arthropoda; class Insecta; order Lepidoptera; family Saturniidae; genus Antheraea; species Antheraea mylitta. Next base: position 14,550,853 of record JACEII010000008.1, on the reverse strand, counting down.
CCTGAGGATATGCTTTATAATTTTGCTGAGGTTTTATCGTGAAACTACTATTTTAACAGCAATGCGTGTTCAAACAAACAGACAGACAGACATTTCTTAAAAATGATTGAAATGTATTTCATTACTTAACCATTTTTTCCCGAAAATCGAAAAAGTACAGACACGTTAGATATAGATTTACATACTTATTATATAAATAGAAGATTTGAGAGTTTCTCGTGTCCATAGAATTACGAATAATTTAGAAATCATAACTATTTTACTGTAATATAAGTAGAATACACGAATTAAATTAAAAATTAGATAACTTCATTTTTTTTAATATTCAATAGACTAGGTTTTATATACTTATGTAAATAAATCGATATTTCTTCCTTCCATCTATTCCAGTACCTATTAACAAAATATAATTTGTATAGTTATGGAATATTCTGTCTTGAGATTAACCAAAGAAGTGTATGATTATTTAAATTATTATGATGTAATCTGTATGCTTATTCTACCTATAGATATATAAAAAATACTACTTTATTCCTTAAAAAATAAGATACAATTTTAGGTGGGGTTTTTATTACCTAGAAGGTACTGAAACAAGGAATTAATTAAAACTTATTACATTAAGTATTCTATGTGTTGTAAGAGAATATTTGAGTATATGGAGATATGACCTACTTGAAACTGATCAAAACAGAAATAAACAAGGCATTGATAATTTCAATCGGGCTTTTTAAATTTGATAGCTACAAAGTGGCTCTACATTATTTCTGTTTTTCTAAATATGGTGAAGCGTGTTCATTATAGGCGTGTTAATAATTATAGACACACTTATAAATCAATTAAAAAAAGATATACACTAATAAAGAATATATAATTAACTATAATTGCGATCGATGAGTTATTACCGAATGTGTAATAACACAATATATGCGCTCCTAAATTATATGACATATGAAAGGCTAAAGAAAAAAACTGGCTGTTTTTTTTTTAATTTGATTTTTGTAGTTTATAGCCAGAAAAGTACTCTTTTCACAATATGACTATCTATAACAAGTGTAGAACGCTTTGTGTGAATAACTAGCTAACTCCGTAACTTGACCGCTTCGGTTATTATCATTGGGCATATCTTATACAGAAAACAATTCCAAATATATATAACATACAAAATTTCCTTTCAAAATCATTCCTTCTAATGTATTCAAGTCCACCATTAAAATTTAATTTGTCTCTCTTGTAAAGTTTTATAAATGTGACTTCGCCTATTTTTTTTAGCCCTTCATATTATTTTCTTAAATATTAAATGTTATGATTTTCGGATTACAATAATGTAACAAAATTTTACATGTATTCCTGTTCCATAGCCAGAAAAATATCACAAGGGTAATGTAAAATAACATCACAAGTACTTCATGAGACTCACAATTTTTTATTATTTCAAATTAAACATAGTCAATAAAATTGCCTATACGTTTGAATTTAACAGAAATAACGAGGTTAAGACAACGTTCGTTTTACAAATTAATACTCATGTGCTCCAATTAAACTATATTTAAAGTAATTTCCAAGATTCTATTATTAAAACAAAATGTCTATTTATATAGACATTATTACTTTAGTAACTTGTAGTTATATGCGAGTACGTTTTCTCTGAAACGTCCATTAAGTAAAAAATATTAATTAATATTTTAGATGTATTTTGTAATAATCAATTATTTAGTTTTTAATGTATTAATCTATTAATATAAGGTAGGATAATCTCGCTGTGAAAACACAGGGGACTGTGAATCTATGTGCCAAAATCCTAAATAAATAAAACTTCTGTTTAAGTAGTAAATGTGTGTATTTGTATTTAAAAATAACTTACTGACATAAATAATTTTTCTGCTCATAGTTGTCTTATCTAATGTATATTAAATATTAGCTGTTATTTATTTAAAAAGTTTCTTTGTAACTAACATCGTGTAGTATAGAATATAAGTGATAAAATAAGCTTTTAAAATTTAGTAATCCAAATATGTGGAATATATTCTACATACATTTTCCAAACATTAAATAGATATTTTACGTGCGTTTAATATTTATCAATGGTTTCTTCATTGCACAAAATCTATTTAGAAATTATATTTAATTCAACAGGCTTGAACTTAAATCCGATACTACTACACATACTAGTAGCCGTTTGATGATCGAATTTTAACCATAATCTATTCATATTTAATTTTAAAGGATAATGAACAAACTTATTCAATATTTTAAACACTAAAGCTCGTCGACATTTCTAATAAATACAAAAGGTATGAAAATCGGATGAGAAGCAGAAGGAAAATTTTCTTAACTGTTTTGTCTCTGCTTATTCACTGATAGCAATAACTTAAATTATATATGTTCTATTAGACATCTAGTTTGGAACTAAATTTGACTTATACGAGTATCTTTAATACTTGTTTGTATTCAGATAAGAAATAGCGCAGACATCATAATATTCATAGTATTGACGAAGCCATTTGCATTCTTTAAATTGTAATAAAGGCTAGAAGAGATAGATGTACTCATATGTCTGCATTGTGTCTTTCATATTCACTATTATTTTACAAATGTTTTATAAAATCTGTGCTATTCTGGGAGTGAAACTTTTGATGGGAGGTCTTTGAAATTTTTAACGGTAAACTTTTTGTCTGTAAAAAACTGTACACAGTGTAAACACAGTGTGGGATAGAGTGTTGAAAACACCGGTTCTCACCCCCTCACCGAAGATAGGAGTCCTAAAAATTCTTCCTTAATGCTCATCTACAGTTTAGAAGGTACTGATCTTTGGACCGATCTTTGATATGTAAGTCAGTCACTCAGATATTCCTTTATATATATTGATTACATGCCTAGTTACCTGTCTATAAAAATACATATAAATCACCGCCTGCAAAAGACAATTTTAGATACATAAATAAATGCTTTGCTCATTCTAACGTGATATACTTTTGTATAATTTATTATATACTCATCTATATAAGCATATTACATCTTAAGTTATTATATATTACTATAAATGTAAATAATATATCTCATTACAATGGTGTCACTATGTTTTTGCTTTTATAATATAACTAGCGACAGAAAAATGTACTCATAATAAAGCAATGTTGTGATCTGAATCAGAAATATCGTTTTAATAAAATTATCAACATCATAGTCAAAAATACTTTATTCAATTCAGGCCCTAAGAACGTTTTTATGGACTTCAAAACTACCACCAGTTTCGCAAAATAACCCAGTCATCGAGAATAACCGGCAAGACGCTTAATCGGGTTTATCTTTTTTAATCTATACTAATATTATAAAGAGGTATAATTTGTGGAGTTTGTGACGTTGTAAGAGGTAATCTTGGGATCTACTGCTCCGATTTAAAAAAATACTTTCAGTATTATATAGCTCATTTGTCTAGGATGGTTTATAGGCTTTATGTCGTCATGCTAAGAGTAATAGCAGCGGAGCACCAATGAAGAATGTTTCAAAATGTTTTTTTTTTATATTGAGAGATTCCGCTGCAAGTTAGCGTTAGCCCAAAGTAACTATTCCACGCGGACGAAGTCGCGGGCAGCGGCTAATATTCATATATAGATATTTTTAAGATACATTAAGGTTATAATCGTTTTTGATGGATGCATAGAGAGAGGCATCAAAACCAGAAATCACCATCGTTCACATAATATAGATCGAGCCTTTGACGCAAAAATTTGCTCGACATGGCATCGAGTTGCTAGATACCTTGTTTTGCCATTTTTAGCTCGAGTTACGTGTACATTCCTTTTTATCTAACCCCATACTGATCTGACTGCCAAAGGTTACTCTGAAAGGTATACTATAACCAAATTGGACAAAAAGGGTAAATAAATAATTTTAGGGTTATTATAATTCTTGAATTTCGTACCTTGACTTTGACGTTGACTCAATTATTGCACGTCATCGAAAAGTAATATAGATAATGAGTCGTATATCTATACTAATATTATAAAGAGGTAAAATTTGTGACGTTATAGGGGGGTAATCTCAAGAACTACTGGTCCAATTTGAAAAATTCTTTCAATGTTATATACCTCATTTATCAAGGGCGGTTATAGGCTATATCATTACGGTAAAACCAATAGGAGCGGAGCACCAATGAAGAATGTTTAAAAATCGGGGTTTTTTTTCTCTTGAGAGCTTCCGCTGCCTGTTAGTGCTAGCCCAAAGTAACTATTCCACGCGAACGAAGTCGCGGGCAGAGGCTAGTATTAAATAAAATAAAATGTTATTATCATCATCATCATATTGTTATCCTTATCCCACTTAAGTAAGGTCGGCACAACATATTTTCCTGTTCCACTCTCCCCTGACAGAATCTATGAAGTATAAATATTAATAGAATTTTATTGTATACATAAAAAATGTGCTCAATAAAAAGTTACTACATCATTAAGTACGCAGGAAGCAACACATAACAGTTTTCAGAAACAGTAGATTAGTAGTAAGGCCTAGATAATCTATGCTGTAATAAATTCTAAAGAAAAATTGTATTATTAGATGATTTTGTAAATATATTTTAGGTCAAGTGTTATCCTATAAAAGTTGGAATGGGGAAACTATCTATGTAACTTCTTTTTACAAACCAACAGTAGTTGCAGTACGTATAGTGTAGCCTTGTTCGATAAATAAACTATGTAACACTGAAAAAATTTAAAATTGGACCTATAGATCCTGATATTAGCCTGTTCAACCTACTAAATAAAGAAACCCTCCCCTTTATGATATTAATATATATACTCTTCTCTCTTGCTTAACTCCAATCATCATTCAAAGTACAATAACTTTTGATAGAGTGAAACGATTTTAATGAACTACTGAAGATATGCTTTATGATTTTCTTGCTGAAGTTTTATTGTGAACCCAATACTTTAACAGTGATGCATGGTCATAGGTAGTCCGGTGAAGCTGTGAAGGCCTAGTAAGGCCAATAGCGTAGTCAGTTGGAGAAAAAAAAAAAGCATGGTCATACAAACAGACAGACAGACATTTCTAAAAATGATAAAAAAATATTCTATTACTTATTTCTAGACACCGGCAACATTTTTTTTTTATGAAAATCGAAATGTTTCGACGTGTAACATTTACGTTCTTGTTATATGTATAGATTATATTTTATAGGTTTTACTAATGTGGCCAAGAACTATCGTCTAAATCATCTTATTCAGACTAAATCTAGAGTGGGATCTCTGCTTCAGCACATATTATATAGACCTACTTGGTGATAGATTTTCAACTTATCAGTTGTTTGAGCAGTTATTAGACAACGGTCTAGCATCATGCTATGACGTCATCCCGACCTTTTCTTTACTAAAAGATCCAGCTTTTTAATGCATTTGAACCTACATTGGTTGACACGCTGTCCTAACACGCTACCACTGATATATCAGCGCCTTAAGTTTGTAATTTCTAAACCTAGTGTAAAGATTTAAGTTTTAATCAGATTTAAAATAAATGTAAATAATTTGCATACATATTATTATTTATATACTCGCACAACCGTTTTGCATGAACTGACGAAATTCGCGAATCACAATTCTTATTAATATGATTAACAACTATCAAATAAAGTTAACTAAACTTGAACTACTACTCTGGAACGTCGCATATTTTCGGGATAAAATGAAAATATGTAGTTACAAAAAATGAAAAAAAAATCATAATGCAAGTGGAGTTGTTAAAGCGTGAAAACCTAAGAAACAAACTAACTTTATAACATTTATAATATTAGTCATGTATTAGTTTAGAAGCTTCTAAACTATTGCTAACCGATACCTAAACGTGTAAAATGTAATAAAACATAACATAGTCTTTAGTCATTCAACTACCGAACGATCAGTACTAGTTTTTATTTTTATTTTATTGTTTTCGAGATGAAAACGCGGTTGACCTGGAAAAGTCACCGAACTACTGAGGCGAGCGCTGGAGGCAATCAGCCGATTTGGGGTATTTGGGCGACTAACTCAAGGGTGCACGGCAGACCTCGGCTTGGTCTGTCGCCTGATTTGTGCAAAAATCGCGATCAATCTGAGCTAACCTAAGCTATGCCATCTAGATATACATATATGAGTTATTGAAACATGCATGTATACCATGCATGCGTGCCTCAACAACTCTTATATGTATTTTGTGTCGGAAAAAATTCTGTAAACTATATAGGATAGGATAGGATAGGGAAAAATAAAGCTAGAACTCTTTGTCGTTTATTTCTCTGAAAACGAACAAACAGCGTGTAAGCGTGTATAGGTGATGTTTGTGATGTTGTACCAGTGATATAAGGTTTTGTGTCACTGTATCGCGTGAGCAGCGTACTCAAAAGATCCACGCCGAGAGAACGGATCTAGGCTTGAGCCACTGCCGAGGGGGGCCTAATGTGGTGTACGGGAGCGAAATTTACCCCCAAACCACGGCGGCGTGATCAGTGGTTACGCGGGCGTGGGCGTGAACACACTCTGTTTGAAGAGACAGGCTGGTACTAATCGTTCGCTGACGTGATTGAATCAGGAGGGTCAGTAAAAGATCACGAGGGTCGATGAAATCAGTACTAGCCTATCTCTCCAAACAGAGCGTGTTCACGTTCACGCCCGCGTAACCACAGAATACGTCGCCGTGGTTTGAGGATAAATTTCGCTCCCGAACACCAGACTAGACTCCCCTTGGCAGCGGCTCAAGCCTAGGTTAGTTTCTATCGGGTATATATCCCTTGAGTATGTTGCTCGCGCGATACAGTGACAAAATCTTACTACATTGCAACAACACTACACATATCACCTCCACACACGTGCAGGCACACGTGCTTACGCATGAAAGTGGACACGAAACACATATAAGACTTGTTAAGATAAGTATGCTTGGTACACATATATGTTTTAATAACTCATATAAATATGAATATGTAGCTTAGCTTAGGTTAGTTGAGATACGTTGTGAATTGCATGAATCAGGCAACAGCCCAAGCCGAGGTGAGACGACACCCTTGAGCTAGTTGCCAAAAAAAAATCGGCTGAGTGCCTTAAGCGCTTGCCTTAGTAGTCCGGTGAAGCTGTTAAGACCTTGTTAGGTCAATAGCGTAGTCCGCTCGAAAAAAAAAGTCCTTCAATTTGAAAGTAGATTTTGATAAGTCTATAAATTTTTAGAATAGCAGTAAGTGGTTCTAGAGATCACCTACAACGAAACATATGCACAAGAAGAACGTATATACAATAGTAGTGCACATGAATAGATTAAAACTGGCATGCATATTTTATAGTTAAAGCTACGCCATTGAATCATAATCGTAAGCATTAGTATAACTGTGCTGCCACGTAGCGAGAATTGACTAAACTTATTCCACTAACAAATAACGGTGAGCTACGAAACAAAATCATTTAAATGAACCTTCACAGAGGACACTACGATAGTTGTATATAATTTTTATTTGCCTATGATTATCTAGAAACGACTATTCATATTTTAATTGCTTTGAATTGCCAACATGACGCAAGAAATTTAAAATAAGTTACACGTTTAAGTGTTATAATCTACACATATCGATATAATTAATGTATTTGTTCTTTGTTCGGACAAAATTTGTAAAGCGATTTACCCGATTTTTAACTGACTTCATAGTAACCAGACTTTATACGCATATATGTTTTCTCCGAAACCAATTTACCAGAGATAACCTCAAATCACCAAAAAGTTATAAAGGTTAATTATTGGGTAACGAAAATTCATGATTAAAATTACAAAAGACGGTCCACAATAAATCCTAACGAAATATATATTTTCTTGTAAATTATAAAATAAATAGGAATTTAACATATACTAAGAATCGTGTAGTAGCCAAATTTGACCATAGTTTATTAATTTTTCATAACTAAGAAAAACACAAAGTATTCCAATTTAGTGCACTGGTGCACAAGTACACTTGTGGTGTGGGCCTATGTGATGCTTTCTTCTTATGAGTCAACGCGACGTGGCGACGCTACGACGCTGAGCTAACCAAACTTCCGTGTGGTAGGCGCTTTGTGGAACAAGTTTTTTATTTTTAATCATATTATATTAATTAGCAGGTCCGACGGACGCTGTCCTGCCTTTCAGTGTTACCTACCGGTTTCAATTCTGTATCTAAACCAATATTGAATTCACCTGAACACTTTTAAAAAAATCATCAAAGTCTCTCGCGTTTTAAGAGGAATTCAGTCACATACACACGGACAAAAGAATTAAATACATACAAAGATTTTGGCTTCCCCTGAAACTTTCACCCGGGTGGGTGCGACGGTTTGCCCCCTTAGACCAGGGGCACATAGGCAACAAATCAACAGTTTCAAGCTAACTACGAATATAACATGGCATCAGTCCCATAAATTATACATGTGTATGCTTCTAATTATGATATTATTTAAATTTTATTGACTACAGTAGCTACAAAAGCTTATTAAAAGAATAGATATTCCAATTGCATGATAATACAAAATACTAACCGTATCAAGCCGTTTGCAGCATATAAACTAATAAGGAAGTGAAAAACAATATCCCTGAAATAAATGGAAAAACAATGAAAACCTCGTCACGAATGCAGTAATGATAAGCTGAGATTAGAGAAACCATTCTGTTAGTTTGAGATTCTTTTTATATTTAATTATTTATTCAAGTTATATATAGATACTAGCTACCCGTTCCGGATTCACACGAATGTATTAAAGTATAAACTGACACCAAACCTTCCGTTCATAATATGACCATAGAGTGATGTACGAGATGGTTCCAACAACGCAAATCGAATTGCCTGCTGGGCCCTTCAATAAAAACAATGTGGAAGTGTGACCAACTCTAGTAAAACTATGATACACAGCACACTCCAATTACTTCAAAATACAGCTTATAACTTCGGCGTTCTTGTTGCGCTTTCATTGGTCCGTATGTAGTAAAGTGTATTTAGTATGTAGAATTGATAGATTGTCGATACATTTGAAAATAAGTTAAATCTAAATTCAGCTCTTCCTAATATTTTACGTTATTTTTAGAAATAAAGAACTTCAAATTTTGTACATGTAAAGTATGAAGATAGTTAAAAAAAAATTGAAAACCGGCAAAATTAGAACTTAGTCCTCGGTGTATAAAAACTGGAAATCTAAAAAAATAAACATGTTATATAAACGATTAAACTTAAATTTAACTCATTTTAAAATATAACGACTCATTTATAATATAAAAACTTTGAAGGCTGGAGCTGGCGTCACCTTTTCAATCAAAAATACTCAACACTACAAGCAACGTTATCAATGTCCTTTTATAATAATTTCATACAATACACGTGCAAATCCAAATAAGATAATTAACAAGGCAGACGAAGTGGCAAGTATCAGCTGTATATATACAAATAAGAATCAATTGACAAGGGTCTTAAATTAAATTTGCCTAATTATTATTTTTTTTACTTGTAATTGTTAGGATCAGCTTTGTATGAGAGAAAATGTTTGAAGAACTGTTCGAAAAAGTGAACAATTTGGGTTAAAAATCTCCATATAAAAAATGAATGAGTGAGACAGAAGACAGTGGACAGATCTTAAAAAAATGTGTTTTTTTTTCGAATTGACTACTCTATTGACCTGACGGATCTTCACAGTTTCACCGGACTACTAAAGCGAACGCTTAAGGCCATCCGCCGCTTGGCAAGAAGCTCAAGGATGTCAGAGTGGCCGAACCTCAGCTTTAATTGTAAAAAAATATGAACAGAAACGGCAGATTGACGTTTAATTGTTCAGTTGCCATTTTATTTCATCGCATGATCTTACCGTAAATGAAAGATTTTGCTCCATTTTCTTCGTTGATATACCTAATATACCGTCGGCTGCATAGTAAGGGCAGCTAGGGACTGATTTAGAACTCTCCTGAGAACCGCCCCTGCGGTAGCCTGGCAAAGATGGTCGCCAGGCTCCGTCATTATAGGACGTTTATGTTTTTTAAATTATAGATCTGAAAACAAAGAATATTTCTTAGCGATGTCATTGTAAAACTGAATTTTCTACAAAAGAAGAATCTCATATTATTTTTTGAAATTAATTATAGTAACTACGAAAGAGTGAGTTTTTGGCAAGATTTTGGAATGTCATGTAGTAGGATCTTAGATTTTATTCATAATTTTGTATTATTTGACTCTATATTTTGTAATATTGGGTCTGTTTTATCTATACTTTTATACTAATATTATAAAGAGGTAAAGTTTGTGAGTTTGTGATTTTGTGAGTTTGTGATGTTGTGACGTTGTAGGGGGTAATCTCAGTAACTACTGGTCCAATTTGAATAATTCTTTCAATATTATATAACTCATTCATCGATAATGGTTATATGCTATATATCATCACGCTAAGATCAATAGGAGCGGAGCACAGATGAAAAATGTTTCAAAATCGGGATGATTTTTCCTTTTGAGAACTGCTGCGTGTTAGTGTATGTATTCCACGCGAACGAAGTCGCGGGCAGAGGCTAGTATAATATAGTCTGGTTATTCATCACAAGTGAAGTGCATTGGACATAATACCAAGGAGCATGAACTCTGATTTGCCACAAAAACTGCCTGAAATGTAACAAGCCGGCCACAGTCTTGTTAGAACATTTTAATGATAGCAAGAAACTAGTAATATCAAAACCAAGTCAACAATGGCATTAATAATCTACTAGAAGATTGGTTGCTAAAACTAAAATAAAGAAAAAAAAATCAACTTCAATGATTTTACGTGCAGAAAGTGCTGCTTTGAAATACCAAACAGCAGACTGTTACGGCTACCGACCTCTCATAGATTACATCACATCGCTTACAAGGATGCAATGCATACGTAATCTGCTCACAGAATATTGGTTATTTATTAAAGTTACATAACTTATTATCACTTACGTAATAATTATAGCATTATCGTAACTGTTTGAACAATTTGGCAACAAAAATACTAAATGATTTTAAATAAAATTGAAGAATTTCTGACAACCATTCAAAGTTTTTTTAATTTATTTTAAGTAACCTTTGCACCTTTTACAGGACTGTAATGTAGTAATTGATATAGCCTCATTAGTGTTCGAGCAATATGCTATTTGGTACATTTCTGGCACGTTGACAAAAGTTACAAGAGGCTTTGTAAGTTTATCTCACATTTTTTTATACATGTAATTAATGATTAACATTATTATGAGTATTTTACATGAGGTATTGTGTTAGAATTGCAATAAGACTGATCTTCCGAATTAGGAAATGAATGAATGCATTATACTTTATTGCACATTTCGGTTTGTACACAGATGAGGTTAATGACACATCATATTTTCTTTTAGCAAACTAGTGATATTATCGCAATCTTTTATGGGAAGTTCAAATAGAAGATTTTTATAAAAAAAAAAAACATGTAATAAATACTAAAAAATAAGTGACTAATAAATAATGCATATCTAAATAATTAATTAAAAACATAAACATATTATAGATAACAATTATACCAGAAATAATAAAGAATTATGTACAAATAGTTTTCATACAAACATAAATATAAATAATAAGTAAAAAAATACAAATTCAAACACTACTCTTTTAATCCAAATCAAGCATATTACGATAACTAAACATCCATATATAGATATCGAATACCTGACACATAATTCACAACAACGGAAATTATACAAAAGTTTTTTGCGAAGATTGAATCTACGAACTTGCGGCTCAGTAGTGGAGTTTAATAGTAGTACACTACGAAGCCTGTAGTATAAATTGTATTTACCTATTCAAAGGATCCATAGTTTATTGAGAGAGTGTTTAATAATTTAAATCGTTAAAGCTATGATTCAGAACCTTTTTTTATTTAGGAGTGGAAAATCCTACATCGGATACCTCCGTGCTGCCGGGGGACAGCGCGAGGGTTATGCCGGACTCCTACCGGCTAAAAACCACTCCGCCTCCTTGCGCGATTGTGAACCAGGGTGTGGTCTCACGATTAGCATGCTCCACCCCCTGGCCACGCACTTGGGTCCTCCATTTATGGACGGGACAGAGACCCTCGTCTCAAGAGATTCCTCTCTCTCCTGCTATATACCAAAGGTGCGACAAGTCGTGCTTCTCGTACACGGTTACTCCTTTGCGGCAATAGACGCCCCCGCATCTATCGCCTAGAGATTACCTAAGGAGGTCTGTGGTGGTAGATGCCTCCACCTCTTCGGCTTCTGCGGCCAATTCTTTTTCGGCGGACAGCCGGAGCGTCGGTAGCCCTCTTACGCTCTCTTTCCGCAGTCCTCCTTCTGTGAGAGGACGGTTTCACAGAAGGTGATAACCGCGTTCCATGCCCTCTCTCCACCGAGCATGGAGTTAATCACAACCGGCAGAGAGAGGTCATCGCCCACTGCCGCAGTGAGTTCACGGCGCTCCGCTGTCCATGCAGGGTACTCTTCCAGTACATGCTACGAAGCCTCGACTTCACACTCATCATAGTGATGACACTTGGGTGTAGGCTCTCTTTCGGCAACCTTGTGCAGGAGGTACTTGCCGAAGCAGCCGTGCCCAGTAAGGACCTGCACCAGGCGGAAGGTAAGCGTGCCGTGAGATCTCTCAACCCATTCTGCTAAAAGAGGGCGGATGGCCGCAATTGTAGTAAGGCCAGTCGCTGTTGAAGACAACATGTCCCTCCAGACAGTCAAGAGGACCCCTTGAAGGTAAGCTTTGTGAGCCTCCTGCTCTCGCGGCGGGATGATTCAGCACCTGTACTAATAGACGACGACATATGGATAACTAATTACTTCGCTATGTTATTTTTACAACAACTGTTGTTACAAAACTTTGTCAATATCTTTGTTTACGTAATTTGCTATTCGTTGCAATGAAACGTTAACGAAATTAATTTCTTCGTATCGTGACTTTGAGTGTGAGTAACGTAAAGTGCTCTCCTTATCACGCCTACTAGCTGTTACATAATATTTTCTTGCCCATTCCTTGCGATAACACCGGCTGATTATTTGCACTATCAATAATAATAACGTAAAACGATTAATCAACAGCAGAAAAATAATATGTTATCCATTGCGTTATATTATAAGTTGTATATGCGTATATATGTATAATATATTATATTGCAAATAACGCATTACATTATAAGCTGTTGTGATAATAATCACCTCTACATGTACTGTATAGTTCGATACTATTGTAAGGTAATATCTGATGATATTAATTAATTATCAATTATATTCAGCCAGAACTTAGCTAAACAATAAATATAATTGACACAATACAAGTTAGTTAAAACGTAGATTTTCAATACCACAATCTCATGTAATGTATCCTGGATCGTCTGAAAGATAAGCGCATAGTTTTTAGTTCCAAAATATACTATGCGGACCATACCATGACTTTATTCATTGCAACATCCATGGCGTAATTTTTACATGCCTGACACGTTCATAGCACGTTCATAGTATGGACTAGTGCAAAGAGTCTAAATGTTTAGGATATTAGCAAGATAGACAAAAATATATGCTCTAATGCTAAATATAGCACTACACTACAAGAGTCAGAGATTTTCAAAAGAATTTAGCCTGATACTATTTATAAGGATTTCCTTTTAATACGCGAGTAGGGACACGAAAAAAGTATCGATAATTTGTGGTATCGAGTACATTTCCTTTCGATACCGATACTTTTACTCAATGAGTACTTTTTGTCAGGTATCGTATCGAATGAATTTCAGAAAATACCTATTTTTAAATTGGCCTTACGATTCATGTCTATGGCAACGCCATCTAGTTCAATCGAACTGAACTTTCTAAAACACTGAGCTCAAAATAGTTACATCCGTTCATAGACATTGAGTTCCTAGCCTTTCTTTTATTCATTTCACTAGTTCGTCGTTCTAATAATAATATGATTGAATATTGAAGTTTAAAAAAAAAATATTTTCTAAAACAGCAAGTCATATATCGAAAATCCAAAACAGCTAATCACTAATACGGCTCGATAAACTTACAATTTTAAGTGATTGTCCGGAGGAGGAATGGGAACAAAGTAATAAAAGTTTCATTTTTTTAAATAATATTTTTAATTTGTACCGTTACAATTGTCTTTTTTATTATTGTAATAAATGAAATTACCAACACCATTTGTTTATTTATGTTATGATCTACTGAAACTACTTACTGAGTGATATTGACGTTCGGTCGTATGAGTATTAGGCCCTATAAAAAGTACTCGATACTTTCATGAGTAAGAGACTTATTCGATTAGTACATTATCGATACTTTCTACTCGTTACCGTGTCATTAATTAGGCCCACAAAAAGTACTCGATACTTTTGTTTCGATACTTTTATGAGTACGATACTTTTTTTTCGATAATACTCATGAGTACAGTATCGATACTTTCTATTCGATACCGTGTCCCTATACGTGAGCGAAGAAATATTTTATTCATAATATTTACGTATATTTTTGCCCTTAAGATATTTTATAAACAACAAGTAAATATTTTTATTTAGTCTTCATCTCTTTATGACGTAGGCAAATTTAATAATTATTTGCTATATAGATAATAATATTTTCTATATATGTATCTATATACTAAAGGCATTCGAAACACCTGTCTTATTCTAGAAATAGTAATGTGAATTTAATTACAATCAATAATATTCATTGAATTACACGATAACTAGATGTTATTTCATAATGTATCTACAATTATAAAATCGATGTTGGCATATTTGTTGACACAACTAACTCTCATTTCATGAAGAAATTGTTTATGCTATTTATTTTACTATTACCCTCAAGTGAGTGGACCTAGACTGTTTTTTATTGTCATAAAATATATTATTATTATTTAAGTGACAATTTTATCAGCGTTCAGCGAGTTTTGCTAGGTAAAAAACTTATAGGTACGTATCACCGATGACCTCGACATGCTCGTGACGTATTACGCTCGCGCTAAACTAGCGACGCGTAGTAGGTATAGCGGCTTGTTCACATGTAATTTTAGTAGAGCACTTTTTATTAAAAGCCAAGTCAAAATACAGTACATAAACAAAATAAAAATTTCCAATGTTGTAAAATTCATAAATTCAAAAATTCATAAAATAATAATAATTTAACCATTTTTAGAAATGTCAGTCTGTTTGTATGAACACGCATCACTACAAAAATACTAAATTTACAATAAAAACACACCAAGAAAATCGTAAGCCATATCTTCGAAAATAACGTACTCTTTGTTTCATTAAAATCGATCCACTCTATCAAAAGTTATTGTAATTTTAATGACGACGCGGCGTAAGTACGAGAGAAAAGTAGATAAGGAAATGGACTTGATACATTCAAATGACTTTATTAAACACTGTTTTTACATAACGTTCCATGCGAATGAAGTCGCGGGCACAGCTAGTTGAAATTAAATTTCTTGTGCTCCTTTCGGCAACCTTTTTGTGTGACGAAAAATGGTAGAAGTTAGCATTGTATCGGGTAGAGTATTGAAAACACCAGTTCACGTCCGATCAGCGAAGCGGGCGCGGTCAGTACTTGGTTAGGTCACCGCCTTAGTACAGCGGGTGACGTTGGCTTTTATTGTTTTTTTTATAATTAAAATATTACTCTGTAAAACATACGTTTCACTTCTAACGTATGTGACCCGGTTATTAATATATTCTTTTCGAAGTTTTATACAGCTGTGTGTATAAAACGCGGGAGACGTAAATAATAAAGTATTCTCGAATATGTGTGTACAACCCGTGTTAGGGGAACATTGTATTATGAACCGGGAAGCAACTGCAACTAGCGGTGATGAATACAGCGAGTTTGAGCCAGCGAGCGGTGTTGCTACGGAATATAATCTACCCCCGTCTGCCACCTCGTCTCCACGCCACCCAGTCTGCCCGGCTACACCCCATATATATACCTATCTATAATTCTACAACTTATTCACGGTTACTGGAGCTTTTCTGTTGTATTGAGATTACGTTTGCTATTGATGGATGTTGCCAAGGGAACGATTAACAGCGATCGTATCTTTATAAGAAAATTAAAATGAATTCAAGATCGACGATCTCTCTCATTAGTATAAAAAGCTTAAGAATAAATAATAATATATTAGACGATTTTTTTACTCTCTCTGTAACTGCACAACGAAATTTATGAATGAATTGGCTCGCACTTTACATTTTTTTTCGAATTGTTTACGCTATTGACATAGCAAGGTCTTAGCAGCTTCACCGGACTACAACTCACAATTTACAGCCTCATTAGAAACATTTAATTGGATATTATAATTAAAAATCTGTAGATACGTTACCTACATGATATTTTGACAAAACAAATGGCACGATAACGCACACATACGTAAAGTTATATTGTAACGCCACACTGTCTTATATAAAACGTGGAAGTGAGATGCATATTCATTGAATGAATTTCAATATCGGTGGTGAGCGGATTGACAGAGCTATATCACGTTTGCTATCTAGCCAAGTTTTAACAAAGTCGCTCCCGAAAAGCTTATTA
This sequence comes from Antheraea mylitta, assembly GCA_014332785.1. Classification (NCBI taxonomy): domain Eukaryota; kingdom Metazoa; phylum Arthropoda; class Insecta; order Lepidoptera; family Saturniidae; genus Antheraea; species Antheraea mylitta. Next base: position 14,534,296 of record JACEII010000008.1, on the reverse strand, counting down.
CGTGGGTATCTACAGCTTTTTAGTTATGATATAATTGTCCATTACCAATTCCAGCACCCTTGATTTCTTGTTATTTTAATATTAACAAGTATTATGCCCAGCACCAGCTTTAATTAATCCCAGATTGATGGTAAAAATACTTTTCATTGTTTTTATTAGGCTCCATCGGTCTTCGCAATCCAGAGGTGGGTTGAGCTAATGCGGGGTATATAACAAATAAACAATATGAGCCAATCTAGAAATAACGGTATATGGTAAAGACCACAATACAGAGAAAAGTCGTCCAATTTAGAGTGCGGACCCAGACTCTACTCGTTTTAATGTTAGTAAACATAAAAATAACACAAAAAAGGTCACCCACCGCCTGGTCACAGTATAACTATGAGAGACAATACGGAAACTACGAACAAACGCTCGAAAACGGCACACTCACACACACATGCGTATCGACGAGAGATTTTGAAAGGAATTCTATGGACAGCACTGCGAACACCGCTTAAGAATCTCGTCGATGCGCATTGCGATTGTGTGAGTGTGCCGTGTGCGAGCGTTTATAGGTAGTTTGCATACTGTCTATTATGAGTACTGTGGCTTGGTACTAACTGGCGACGAGACGCCCGCGCCCCTTTGGCCCTGACGCAGTACCCCGCGCCCGGAGCTGTTGCCTGGATCCCACCCCTTAAACCCGGTTCTGTCGCTTAGACCAACTTCAGGTTTATAGTTGCCTATGTATAGGGTTGATACTGGAACTTTATAATAATGTATTACACGCAATTTAAATATATGTAGTATATAAGATAATAACTAACCGATTGACGTATCAACGCACAGCCCAAACTAATGCGGCCTAGGGCTGTAAAAATTAGCATGCAGATTCCTTTTACACTGTAGGTGAGCACTAAGTAAAGATTTTGAAAATTAAAGCCGTACAGTGACAAAAAAGATAATGTAAATTTGTATAAAAATATGTCATTTTTTAACTTAGATTTATGAAAATATTTATCATTTCAGTTACATATTATAAAGAAACGGTTTCATAGAATAATCAAATTAAATAAATATTTTTATACAGATACAAACGCGCAAGAAATCATAGGCACCCGGTAGTACTCTATGTTTTATAAATATTTACAATAAAGTACCTATATCAAAATATATATTATTTTTATATTATAGAAGACAAATGAACAGTCACCTGATATCAAGTGATCACCGCTGTCCATAGATCCTAGCAACACCAGGGGAGTCGCAAGTGCGTTGCCAGCCTGTGTTTGGGGGGGAATGGGGAAAGAGGAAGAGGAGAGGAAAGGGGAGGGGAAGCGGGTCTCCAGCGCTTATTCTCACCGAACGAAACGCAACAATGCATGCACTGTTACTTGACGTCGGTTTTCTTTGAGAGGGTGGTATAGTACCCCAGGCGAGCTGACACATTCATGCTGAAACCAGTAATAGCTTCAGCGTGGGTCTACCACCTATATGGTTGCATTTTCTAGGCTTAATTTGACATTGATCATTAAGATACTATTGATATTATAGTAACATAGAACTAAAATTTAAAAATTAATTTTTTAAATGAAATGAGGTTTAAAATACAGTTATAAATGCAATAGAAAGCAAGTTTTACTTACTCTCCAGTCACCATTAATACCTTATCAAATACATTATTTTAATACAAAATACTATTTTCCTTTACTTGTTCAAATGTTAGCTGACAACCCTGCCTAAGTCCAAAAAATAAAATAAAACAACTACTCTATGAGTTACGATATGATATAAAATGTTTTAAGGTAAATATAACTTTCTTAAATACTATTCATTCATATAATACTGTGATTAATTAATTAGAAATCTCTATACATAAATAGACAGAGACAAACCAGACAAGTATATTTTTCCTCTGTTTCTCAACCTATTTTTTGTACTGAAAACTTCTTTAACCACGTCGAGCGACTAAAAATACATTTATACTGTTGGGGAAAATCTTATGGGTTAGTTTCAAATATGAACCCAACACGCTAGTGAAGCGTCACCAATGACCTTGACATCTAAGTAACATATTGCGCTTGTATCAAATATTGTTTATTCTCAACTGTATTATATGCGTGTTTGAATTTCTGGATAATTTTATGATTTTACGTCACCAACCGTCTCTGATGATGTCGACAAGCTCGTGACGTATTGCACTCGCGTCAGAATAGCGACGCGTAGTATAAACGGTCTGTGTAAATGTAATATTGATATGTTGTATGATGCCCATCATATTTTTGACTAATTAACCTATATTATACTAATATTATAAAGAGGTAAAGATTGTGAGTTTGTGAGGTTGTGGGGGCACTGCATTACAAATTATATACCTTCCTCACAAAGCACTTTGTCTACTGTCGAAAACTGCATGAAAATCGGTTTAGTAGTTTTTGCGTTTAACGCGAACAAACACACAGACGTGTCAGAGAACATAGTTTCATAATATCTATAGGTACATATATTATAATACGGTCATAACTCTTTTTTTTAACTTCTAAAATTATTGTGTTCTTTTTGCTATAGAGTTTAATGTAAATTAACATGATTATTATACTACTAAATAATTGCACATATATATTTATTTATTTTTGTCCCTCTACATTAACTGCAAGAGTATACAAATACGCCATTATACATTAATTTCTCATTTGTTGAAATATCTAGAATATAGTCTTTGGTATAAAAAAGTAACTGCTTCCAAGTCCTTTTTATTAATAACAATAAAGTTAACAAAAAACATAAAAATAACAATAAATTCAACAAATAAAAAAGTCGAGGCAGTGTATAAGGACTAATGTCAGAAGTAAAAACAAATCTCAATGGAATAACTGTAAATTTTGAATATCTTTTGAATTTTTAAAATAATTATAGTGTGAATTATTTATATTTTATAAATTGTATGGTGAAATAATCAACATTCATCTGTTTTTCATCTATTGATACTCCGCACAATAATTGTATACATTTCTATACAGTTTATTAGTTAACCAAACATAATAATGGGCTGCACAATCTCCATACAAAATGTCAATATAAGATGTACACACGCCGCTATACTACGCGCCATATTCTGACGCAAGCGAAATACGGTCACGCTTACTAGCATGTCATGACGCAAAATTATAAGTTTATCTCCAAAAATACCGCTCAACGCGCTTAAAAAAATTTTCAATAAAAAAAATTAAAGAAAATCGGTTGACAAACACAAAAGGAAAAGGTACTTACTGAACTGTTGTGTCTTCGACTATTCGCGTATATATATATAGCCAAATTTCAAGGCAAAGTACAAGTACTATTGTCTTATTTGTATAATGCTAATTTGTTTTAGAGGGAAGTACTGGTCGCAGCAAAGATATCTGAATAAAAAATTGCTAAAATAATAACTGTATTCCAGCATAATTCTTATCATAATCGAAATGTCTCGCATATTCGTATCTAATGTAAGAACATCCAAACAATCCATTACAAAAATGAGGTACGTAATGCGGGTAATGCCCTGATAACGGCTATGTTATGCTTCTTATCACACAGAGTATGAACGCAAACTATAAACACAAAATATTCAGTGTGTTATAAATCTCTACCGGATTTTACTTGCCACGCAAATGCTCTACATATTTCGATTATAATGGCCTACTATGATTATGATACACACCATGATTTTTTTTTAAAGATACAAAGTGAACTTACAGCTAACAAAACAACAATACAAGTAATAGCATAAATATGGCAATTTCCAAATTCACACAGATATCTTAAATTATGTAATTATGGCACAGAAAATTGTACATCAGTCTTTTTTTTTTATCTGACTACGCTATTGACCCAATAAGGTCTAAACAGCTTTACCAGATTACTAAGGCGAGAGCATATGGCACTCAGCTGTTGTATATCAAACATTGATATACAGAAACCCAAGATGCACACTGAGCGTCTCACAATCGGCACACAAAAGTGAGTGCATTATGCAGTCATTTCAAACTGTCTCGCGTCGCTTGCCTCCTTGTAAAAACAACTTTAAGGCGTTTAGGTAAGGTTGTTTTGCAATATCATAAGTTTATCGCGTGTCTATAGCCACGTATGTATATTGGGGAGTTTTTGCGGCCGGTTTTGAGTGCAACTTTCATTTGAGACTGTGTGTCTTGGATTTTTATATATCGATGATATCAGTAGTGTTTGCGAAAATCTTTTTTGTGGAAGGAGAAGAAACTTAACGAAAGAATGGAAAAGAAACTTAATTTATATCTAAGTGAGGAAACAGTGAATTATGGTCAAATGTAAGTTAATTATTTTTGTCAGTTTTGTAAACCACTAGTTTGTCGGGACTTTAGTTAGTTATGATTTTATCAATACATATTATTTACAGAAGGAATAAAATAAAATTTAAATTCAAAAATACTTTGCTTGAAAAAAATCTGTAGATTTTTTCTCGAACTGACTACGCTATTGACCTAGCAAGTTCTTAAAAGCTTCACCTGACTACTAAGGCGAGCGCTTAAGGCACTCAGCCGATTTTATTTTGGCAACCAGCTCAAGAGTGCACGGCACACGTCGGCTTGGCTGTTACCTGTTGCATGCAAAATCGCGACCTACCTTAGCTAACCATGCTAACTATTTATATATGTATGAGTTGTTGAAACGTATATGTGTACCAAGCAAGCATATACGCCTTAACAACTCCTTAATATATTTATTATCGGAAAATTGGGAATTTTTTCAGTTCGATAAGGGAAAAAAAGCAAACCCTTCCACTTTCATGTGTAAGCGTGTAGGCGTGGACGTGTGTGGGGGTGATCGTGTAGTGTTGTAGCAGTGATGTATATTTTGTGTGTCACCGTATCGCGCAAACAACACACTCAAGGGCTCCCTACCGAAGGATCGAACCTAGGCTTGAGCCGCTGCCGTGGAAGGCCTAATTGGGTAAAATCTGTAATGTTTTGTAAAGCTCATAAGAATATTAGTTTCTTAAAACTTTCATAGCAGTGTATTAAATGAAGCATATTCATTTACAAGAAGTAAGCGTATAACATAAACAATAATATATATAAAAAAAAATCCAAGTCTCCAAGTCGATCGTACAGTAGTTATTAATGTATCCAGTTTTGACAATTTCAATGGCAGACTTCTAAATTTCATGTTTATAATAAAATATTAAAATAAAAGTTTCTACTTATTGGGCCAAGGGATATAAACCGAACAATAGGTCGTATAATATGTACCAACCTTTTACATGGGTTTTGTGTCTAGGTACGACACGATACGACGGATCCGGTACGTAGCTACTACACGTAGATATATTCTAGTAGTACCTACCTACATAAAGATAGGAGGTGGTACACCGCGCAGTACACCGTTAGAAATGAGATAAAAACTCGTTTCCACAATAACAATGCTCAGAAAACGAAACACATTGTTACCGGTTTTAACGAGTCAACTGACGAACTCAAACTTGGGACGGAATGATTTATTCAAAATATTTTCTTTGTCTATATTGTATCTATGATCATATATCGTAGATACGGTTATACTATTATTATTGTTTTACAGAAATAGGTATATTTTTTTTTAATACATTCTAGGAGGCTGACGAACAGGCTGGTCACCTTATGTTAAGTGATCACCGTCGTCCACAGGCACTACCAATACCAAGGGAGTCGCGAGTGCGTTGCCAGCCTGTGTTTGGGGAAGAGGGAAGAGAGGAGGAGGCGAAAGAGGGTTAACTAGCTTCAGTGTGGTTCTTCCACTACTAAATCTATCTATCTTTGTATTTTTTGTAAAACAGCTGTTTTAAGGCGTAAATCGAATCAAATTCATTACGTGTTTTTTTTAACACCTGGGTTGATTTTTGAGACCCAAATCACAAAATGGCGGATAATGTTTTGAAATATTTATCCAGAATTATAATTATACGAGTACATTATGTAATTTGATATTTTTCAAAGTTTTCAAATTTTGTAATAAGTATAGTAATTTTTTTAATTACATTCCGTTTCCCATTCCGTTAATCAGTGTATCATAAGATCTACATTAGTTTGTATGACGCTTAAACCCTAACGGTGTTATACACCAAAAAAGGTTAAATACGTATTGAATACTTGCTTGAAAAAGTTTACGTTCTATATTCATCGTGCTTGCTAAATATTCGCCATCTTGCTCTTTTATCTCACTTTAGTTAGGTTAGGTTAGGTGCATTTAGTACGAAACCTTTTTAAAGCAAGTATTTAATACGTATTTAACTTGTAATAACTTTTGTAATAACACCGTAATGGGTTTAGATAGTCCAGCCGTTAATTAAGAAGTAAAAATATTTAAATATAATTGTTTTAGTAGGTGGTAGAGCCACGCTGAAGCTATTACTGGTGTCAGCATGTATGGGTCGACTTATCCGGGGTAGTAGTATCCTCTCACAGAAAACCAAGTGTTTGCATTGTTGCGTTTCGTTTGGTCAGTGAGAGCGCCGGAAGACCACCTCCTCCCTCCTCCCTCCTCCCTCTTCTCTCCCCTGCTCCCCCTTCCCTATCCCCCCCAACACAAGTTAACAACGCACTTGCGACTCCCCTGGTGTTGCAAGTGTCTATGGACGGTGTGATCACTTAAGGTGACCCGCCTGTTCGTTTGCCTGCTATGATATAAAAAAAACATATGGTACTGAAAGGAAATATTAACTTGTAGTATAATAATACGTACAAATGTGAGGCGTATAAAACCATACATTTCTTGTTTACTATCATACACTGCCAACAGTAGAGTCAGCACAGGTCAAGGTCTATGTAATCGTTGTATGAATTGTGATTATCCCACAGATCACTCATGACAAGACGTTAAAATCGAGCAACCATAAGGTGTAAAGATATGTAATCAGTTGAAATTATCGAAGTAAATATAGCACGTCAGAACAATAACAGTGTATCACGGACTATTTATCATGTAGAGTCGTGCCACTCTTACGCATGCGATTATTCGTGGTGAGAAAGAGATAGACAACGCTCTAGGCTCCATGAGGAAAAATATAATTTCATTCTGTTTGGTTTTCTTTTGTTATTGGTCTATAAACGATTATTTCATCTATAGTTTATTCAGTATCGTAACAAAAATGTTTTTTATCTCGGTAATGATATCGTACATGCAAGTCAAATTTATTTATTTAATTTGAATTTCTAAAAAATAATAAAGGAAATGTTAAAGTAACCATTTTTAGATAATAAGTGAAGTTGAACACTGTGGAAAGTAAAACTCATTAACCATAATCCAGGTTCATACCAGTACTGTCATAGATTTTTATACGACTAGGGCCGTATGCCAGAAATATAACAAGTATATGGAATACAATAGTCACCGATAAAATAATTATCTTTACTCCATAACATGTTTTGTGACTGTATTTATACGTACCTATATAGTGTACGTATGTAGTATATCTGAAGTTATATACATCTATACAATTTTGATTTAGGACACGATAAAGTTGAAAAATTTAAAGCTGCTGAAATGGATTGAACGCATAAAATGTAGAGTCGAGCACGACTGGCATCCTGAGAATTAATTACTGACTAATAATGACGATGAATTATAAATGAAATCATCCACCACAACTACAATATTATGTAACATATAAAAATTAATTTAACTTTGTAACTATATATTAGATTGTGATTTATCTGACAATTTACTGTGTTCTGTAAAAATTAAAGGGGAGAAGGAGAGGGCGTTATGGGTGCGTCGCTTTCACCCTCCACGAAAGCCTCCTGAAAATATCTATTGATTATCGTATACGTGCCGGTTGGCATGTATAGTAAGACACCTCGCCCTGTTATGTCTACAGCTGGAGAGTGCCAATTTATTTGAAGAACACTCTTCGTACGGTGAAATATATCGTGGTACGACTAAAAATCAAACGTCATTGTTATCTACGTAGATCCATTGACGCAGAATTTTAAATATCCTAGTGTGATTCTGAGTTATACATGAGGTCGGTTACCTTGTGTATCTTGACAGAAAATATATTTTTACTAACACATCACGTAGAATTGTTGCAAGGGAAATAAGTGTGTAAAAGAGGAAATTATCGGAGTAGGCGATAATAAAAATGTATAATCTAGTACAAGGGTACGTCGATTCAGAGCTGTAGAGCTCGCCCAAGAGCTAAGAGCAAAGATTGGGAACCTATGTTGCCAGCGTCTTATTAAACACAGTTATTGGAATTAATTATTTTGTTTGTTTAAAACAGAAACAAAATAACAATTTACATCCCATAAAAACAAATTATAGTTGCCCCACATATATTGACGTTATACTAATATCATTTTATACAAATTAAACCTGATCCATCTACTCAAATATATTATTAATAAACATCTCTGTATGCCTTTTTTGGCGGTATATTAGTCGGTCATGTAGTTGCTTTTATATGTCTTTTATAATCATATGTTATTTGACTCTATATTATTTAATATTGGTGGCATTTTACGCAATTTTATCCAAGTGAAGTGAATATGAAATGTTAAAAATAATTTCCCTGAAAAATTCTAAGTGAGTCAGTACCCTGTTACATTGAAATAATCACAAGACACTATTATATAATAGATATTAATACATACACGACAAAAATAATCTAAAAAATTGTTTGCTAAAATAAGGAAACATCATTATAAACACCATTTGATACGTTCATGTTCGACTTTTGATATGCTTTATAATATTTTAAAACTATAGAGTTTGTATGTTTGAACATGTCAATCTCAGGAATTATAGGTCCAATTTCAAAAAATTCTTTCTGCTATAATAAGTCATTTATTGAGGAACATGTTTTGTTATATAAATACGACCATGCGGAGTGGGGTGAAACAGTGTGTAAGAACTAGTAACTAATGAATAGTCTAAATATTAATAATAACTATGAGAATTTTAAGACTGTCTGAGGTATCCCAACATTAACAATAAAACGAAACGCGCCTGCGCGAGTTCGGGCGAATACGGAGCAGAGGGTCGCAAGGCCGGGGTGAGGTATGCGGGGAGAGTCGAACAACGCATACCATACGCTGCTAAATTCAAAAGGCCACTAAACGCCTACTATTCTTTATCACAGAGTAAACTCTCAATTTATACGGGTTACAACGTGCCTGCGTTGCTCAGTTGTTCGAGTTCGAGTCGTTCAACGCGATTATGCGAGGTGGGAACTGTGAGATTGGTATAGTAAGTGTTCGGTATCTGAGAATTTACGATTTTGTCTAAAAATATTTAATCGAACGGTAAAACCTATGTACTGATTATGTAAGTCATTATTAATATCGTTGTTCGAAAAAACATTCTGAAATTACTTTATATGAATATCAAAGAACGCTGTTGTCAAAATAAGACGGAAAATAAATACATAGGAATAATACAACGGTTCGTCGAGTGAAGTGATAAAACTGGACTCTATACGTGTGTGACTTTAGAATGAAATTTGCAAAGCGCCATATAATGTGTTGGAATAATTGATATAAATTATGTTCACTCAGTTCTATATTAAAATGATGATAAATTGGAAGGAACGGTGATCGTGTGTGAGAGTGTTCATCATGGACTGGAAGGTTCAGCGGCGGCGAGACGGATACCATCGGTGAAGTTGCCGAGGCCGCAGCCTTTTGAAATAGGTACCGGTTTTGAATTATCATTTTGTTTGATTTATAATGTTGGCTCTTTCGTTCGCGCAGGGTGCTGCAGGTGGCTCACACACAAGTTCGTTGCAACATTTAAATTATAAGTCTAAAATATAACTTTAATTTCATAATAATTGTACATATTCTTTATTAAATATTTATACTAATTTATCCTTATAAATCAAAGAGTAATCAGTATTTGTTTTTAATTTAACAGAGTGTAAAAAATTAGTTCAAAAAAATCAATCAATATTTAGTCATAAATTAATAACAATTAAAAAATAAATATATATATATATATATATATTTATAAATTTAGTTGTTAAAGAAATGAACGAATATTATTATATATTAGAATATTTAATTTATAATTGCATTAAGTTGTGTTTTTATTTTTTCAGGTAACCATGGATGACCCAAAACTTAAATTGACTGAACAACATAACAAGAAGCAGGAAATAAATGGTGATAATTTGTTCAAGACAAATGAACTTACAGATAACATGGATGAACTATTTCCTATTATGAAAGACGAAAAAACTAGTGATAGTGACACTCACAGTGAAGATCTTAGTTCTAACGATGAACAAAGTAATGTAATCAATAGTAATAACTCTCAGTTTTATGAGAGTAGTGATGTTAAGTTAGATTATGCAGTAAAAATAGATGACAATGATACACTAAGTGATATAGATGATATAAAAACTGACAGTGCTTCAGCTGATAGTGAAGATTCAGCACTTGGAAGCCTTCCACCAGACTCAACACATAATGAAAGAGAAGAAGAAATTCAAGATCGTTCAGAAGGTAGCGATTCTGGGTTAGGTTCAGAAGCGATTGATGATGTAAAATTACCTAGTTTCAATATTACACTGCCAAGTAATCTAAGTGAATTCGGTTCATGTAATGAAAAAGATTATTCTACTGATAAACGTAATAAAAATAGCATTGACAATGAAATAGAAAGCAACCAAATCCCGATTACAAAAATAGTGACTCCCTTAAGAAGTAGTCTAAAACGAAAATGTACTGAAGTAACAGATAATAAACACGTAAAAAAAAGAAAAGAAACAATCAACTTTGATAACGTGACGGTGTATTATTTTCCTAGAGCACAAGGTTTCTCTTGTGTGCCATCACAGGGTGGCTCCACTTTAGGAATGGAATGGGAGCATTCGCACATGCAAAAATTTACACTAACTGAACACGCATTAGAACAAAGAAGACTGCATAGACAAATTCTCCAGCAGTTAAAAAACGAACGACACACTATAAAAGGGGTATCGCTTTCTTCCAGTGAAGATAGTGACACTGAAGAAGAAGCCAGTGATATTTCAGAGTCTGAATTAGATTTGGACAGTTACTATTTTTTACAACCGGTACCCACGAGACAGAGGCGAGCTCTGCTGCGTGCAGCTGGCGTAAGAAAGATTGAAGGATATGAAAAAGACGAATGTAGAGACATCAGGACGTCACGAGAATTTTGCGGGTGTGCTTGTAAAGGAACATGCAACCCAGATAACTGTTCATGCAGTTTAGCTGGCATAAAGTGCCAAGTGGATAGGTTAAATTTTCCATGCGGATGTACTAGAGATGGGTGTCATAATACTACTGGAAGAATAGAATTTAATCCTGTTCGAGTGAGGACACATTTCATACAAACGTTAATGAGGTTAGGAATGGAAAAGAAAAACGAAGAGAATCAAGAAACCGTTAAGAGACAATGGGCCGAAGCGCATAACCCTAATGCTCCAAGTTTGTCTAATACATCGTATGAAAGAGAACGTTGTCTCAGCCATGAAGACGGCTTATTACGAGATGTCAGTCTTACGCCCCGGATAGAAGTGGAGTCTTGTGTTAATGCGGGAAGTTTTAATAACGTTCATTGTAATGTAAATAATACTGCTGTACAAAGAACAATCACTGAAGACATATCATATGTTTACACAGATAATGAAAGGAATAGAAATGAAAGTAGCATGATACAGTTTGAGAACACGCATAGTCACCTCAATCATATTAATCCGTACACTTCAAATACAATGGAGAGAAAAGGGACAGCCTATTCTCCGAACAATATGGGTTTTAATGTAATGTCGAACAATATGCAAAGATTTCCTTGCGATCCCAGCTACACATACGAACAGCACACAGAAAATCACAATTTCAAAGGATTACAAAGTTTCTCAGCGACTACTTTCGAAGAATTTGCACATAATTCACAACTGTCTATGTTCAGTCATTACGGTCATATGTATGCACCAGATTATTTACAGAAGCCCAATACAAATATACACGAGCACAATTCAACGCATTACCACACTATGAATCAGAATGGTTATGAAAATATGTATAAAAATAATTCAGAATTTGTAAGTAGCGATAGCAAAAGTGGTAACCATTACACAAATTTGATGACATTACCATATCAATCTAGTAATAAGTTGCAAACAGTAGAAAATGACGAAAATTGGTTCAGTCACAATACACTTTTAAACCTAGACCATTCTGACCAAACAACTCAAGACGCCTCAGAGTTACAATGTAATAATAATGATACACCAACAGAAACCAGTACCGTAGAAAGCACAGAAAATTTTGGGGAACTCATTAAGAAAACTATGGTAGAATCTGTTACTGTATAGATAATATGCTTGTATTTTAACTGTCTTAATAAATTGTCACGTTATTGGAATTTTAATTATATTATTAATTGAAAACTATAATCACTAGTTCATTTTATTTTCTTTTCTAATTTATTCCTATTATAATCAAATCCATTTACTATACTTACACCGAAGTGAGCTGTTTAAGCAGTGTAATTTCGTTCTAACATGCATATAATTTGTAGTAGTTACCAAATCAATAATAAACATTACCAAAACGCTATTTCTTCCGTTGCATTCATATTGAGACAAGAAGCGAACCATTCATCAATTTTGCATATAAATAATGTAACCAATAATTTTTAGATACTTATCACAACAATATAAGTAGGTATATGTGCGTACATAGTACCTCGTGCGTCCGATGATAGTGAATGTTTTCGAGGTCACCCAGTTCATTTTCCACTCGCATTGCACGAAATAAATAACACAGAAAGACAAACCATTAATTGTTATTATAGGCAACAATATATTACATTTAATTTAGTCTTAGCCAATCAGTCTTTATACAAAAAACAGTCTCTGACGAACCGAATTAATAAAAAATTTTTACAAAAAAAAATTGAACCGACTTCGATATCAAAACTCATACGGCACTGAAAAGCGAAAAATAAATACATTATTAATTCAACCAAATAAAATAAAATATGAATATTTGCGCTATCTAATAATATATTTGAAATCGGTGCCAACCATATTTCATATCATCTACATACAACGTTTAGGTCCACTCTCGCGTCTATTTGTATAGTGTAATATACTTTTTTATACCTACAACAAATTAGAAATTTAGGTTGGCACCGACTTCCAATATATTATTAGACTAGCTGACCCGTGCAACTTCGTCTGCACCAAATTGGTTGTCACTGGTTTCAATCGTATTTGTAAACATAAAAAAATTGAATAAAACTGATTCCCGATTGCAGCCACAACTACCGTTTCCAATTCTGAATCCAAACTATCCACGGATTAACTGAAACATTACCAGATTACATGTGATTTTTTAAAGAAGCCTAGTACCGTTTCTTAGCATCATCTACCACTCCGTTGTTTGTAGTCCGGTGAAGCTGTTAAGACCTTGCTCGGTCAATAACGTAGTCATTTCGAGAAAAAAAAATCATCTACCAGGATCAATTAAGATAAAAAGTAACCTACATAAAACTAAATAAACATCTCTACCACTTACTTTCTCATAACTATCATCAACTTGTATTAAAACCTTTTTATACTCCATTGTATTAAAGAAAAATATATGAACACCGTATCGAAGCGTCAAACATCGCGCTGAAATGTCAACTGTCACTTGCTTGAAACTATTGTCTAAGAGTTATAAACTGTTTCGAAAACGTATTTTAATTTATTTTTTTAAATATATTTTTATAAATAATCTCTGTACCACTCACAACATAGTACCTATCACCTTTTGGTAATTTAGCCATGTTAATATGTTTCTATTGTAGATTATTCTACGTCGTTACACTAAATATTTGGCATTAAATTTATATCGTGTATTTGTCACACTTGATATTGGCGAAATTACCTACATAGGCAGAGGCCATACCGATATGAATCAATCAAGCCTGTTTTATATATTATATTCATCCGAACAACGGGCTACCTGGCTGCCGATAAGAGTTGCGTTTATTTGTGCATATCGTACCATTAGAGACAAAAATATTGATGAAATGTTTTTTTTCACTTACTTTGAAACGTTATTAAAATGGAATTATTATTGATAGACATTTATGGTATTGACAATAATGTGCTTGATGCAATTTTTTGGATATAAAAATAAAAGTAATCTTAACCCATGTTAGAATAGCAGTAATTTTATTATTACTATATTGAGATATAAATAAGTACAAATTTCATCTTTCACACTAATTCAGTTATTAACTCAATATTTAGATCGATTTATAGCTATAAAAATAATATGTGTATAGAATATAGCTATAGGTATAATTTAGTGCAGCACTGGCTGCATGATAAAGATAGCGATAATTGTGGCAGCGTATGTTATCGATGTTATTTGTCGTTTATTTGTCTGCAAAAGGAAAACAGCGTGTAAACGTGTAGGCGTGCACGTGTGTATAGGTGATGTGTGTGATGTTGTAGCAGTGATGTAAAGTTTTGTGTCACTGTATCGCATGAGCAGCGTACTCAAGGGCTCCCCGCCGAGGGAACGGATCTAGGCTTGAGCCGTTGCCAAGCGGGGCCTAATTTGGTGTGCGTGAGTGAAATTTACCCCCAGGCCATGGCGGCGTGATCTGTGGTTATGCGGACGTGGGCGTAAACACGTTCTGTTTGAAGAGACAGGCTGGTACTGATCTTTCGCTAACGTGATTGAATCAGGAGGGAAGGTAAAAATGTGTCACGGTCGTCTTCTATACAACGCAGCGTTGGGTACGGGTTCATAGTTCGCGGCGGATACCACTAAAGGACTGAGTTGATTCGCGGCTTTTTTCGAAATATCTACATGTGTGTGATTTTATATACGCTCAGACAGAAAGCATCTCCAGGTCCCTGTGGAGATCCTTATACCGGACGTAACGTGGGGCACCGGTGATTTTACGTAGGGCTCGGTTCTGAAGAACCTGCAACTTTTGAATACGATTTTGCGCATGTGCAAAGACCGAACAACTGTACGTCATAATCGGACGGATGCAAGTTTTATATAAAGTGAGTTTATGTCTGGGGGACATTTTACTCTTATGACAAAGCAAATGATAGAGACGACCCAAGACCATAGCGGCTTTGTTTCGCACTATATCTGTGTGTGAATCGAAATTTAAGTGTTTATCTAAAGTGACGCCGAGATATTTCACCTCACCGGGCCAAGGTATTTCGGTTTCGTATAGCCCGATGGTCGACGACGCATATATTTACGTTTATCGTTGTTTCATTGTATATGGTGAAATCTTAATATCAATAACGCTTAAAATAATAATAAAATGAAATTCGTTCTTTGCTATGAAAAAAAAAAATGGTTTGAAATGTATTATTTTTATATATAAGATATATCAGCGGGTATATATATGATTGTTTATAAAGAAATGTGTCTGACTATAATAAATTCATGCTTTTATTTGCGTTTAAAAGTTACTGTAAAAAATGTTCCTAAACCTATTCATAAATCAAAATGCGCATTGAAAATACAACGTTAACCGGCTATCAAGTGTCCTTTTGGGCTAATACCACTCTCTCACAGAAAACCGACGTGAAATAACAGTGCTTGCATTGTAGTGTTTCGTTTGGTCAGTGAGAGCGCTGGAGGCCCACCTCTCTTCTCCTTTCCTCCTTTGCCTTCCCTTAGGGATAAGAATCCCTAATATACATGTTGGCAACGCACTTGCGACACTCCTAGTGTTGCTTGTGTCTGTAGATGGTGGTGGTCACTTAACATCACGTGACCCACCTGTTTGTTTGCTTCGTATGATACAAAAAAATATATATTGATATATTAAAGAACCAGGTATTCTAAAATTCTTGTTCTTTTAACTTTGCCGGCTCTTGTACTAAGGTGTCGCAAAAAAGTCTTGTTACGTTAACTACAAATTTTTGTTTTTCGTTATTCTGCAGAACCCGTTGCGTTTTATGGGACAAAAAGTACCCTGGATGTAGCCTTGTAATATCAGTTATTACTGTGTTAAGTTTCGTTATAATTGGTTCAGTACTTTCAGAGTAATACGGGTTTAGATTCTAGGCTTTAATCCTTTATCCTGGAGAACCCTTTGCGTTTTATGGGACAAAAAGTATATTTGATGTAATCTCGTAACATTAGTTATCACTATGTCAAGTTTCGTCAAGATTGGTTCAGTAGTTTCAGAGTGATGCGTGTGCATAGGGACAGACAGACAGACAGACAGACAGAAAGACAGACAGACAGACAGACAGACAGACAGACAGACAAAAATTGTAAAAAGATTATTTTTGGCTTCTATATCGATAACATAGTCTACTCTGATTAAAATTTTCAAAAAATATTTAATGTACAGATTTCGACTTGTTACAGTTTTATTATAGTATAGATAGCGCAAATATTCATATTTTATTTTATTTGGTTGAATTAATAATGTATTTATTTTTCGCTTTTCAGTGCCGTATGAGTTTTGATATCGAAGTCGGTTCAATTTTTTTTTGTAAAAATTTTTATTTTTCCATTTTTAGTGTATATAAATATATTTATCTGGTTCTAATTAATTATAAAATAAGTTCATAACTTGACAAACAAACATGATATTACACCGTACTAGATCCATCTGCTCAAATTAGGTTGATTGTGAACGAATTTCAGAACCTCATCTTTCCTAATGTCCGTTTCACGGAAATTGCCTCAACAGTCATAACCCCACATGTAAGTCCTCGTCAAACGAGTCTTATGTACCCAAACACAAGATAGCTGCTGTAAGCCGTTGAGGAGTTCCATTCTTCATTTTCATGATCAACTCAGGATTGATTAAATGATATTCTTATCATTACAACAGGTTGTTCCAAGTTTTCATTAAAATTAGCTTATGGGGAAGTTCATTTATTCATATAAGCTTTATTCATCCCTTTATTTTCAACCCTTATGATTGGATTTTTTTTTAATTTCAAGAACACCATTCCCAGTTATCAAATTTCAAATAAAATTGTTGAAATCGGTTTCAAGTACACGAAAATACGTAGACACGAACTGGGTGAAAATCAAATAAACGATATTTAACCCCCTTAGGGGTTGAATATTTTATTCAAATTTATATGGGACCACCTTGGAGTATAGCCGAATCAAACAAAAAAAGAATCATTAAAATCGGTTCACAATTGACGGAGATATCGATTAACATACATAAAAAAAAAAAAATACATACACCCGAACATATAACCTCCTCCTTTTTCGAAGTCGGTTAAAAAGACTACGAAATGCACAAAGCGGTTGTCTTCTAAATTTGATGTACAGTCTGCGCCCTTTCTAATAACCATTGATCGTTATTAATTATTATTAAAATCAATTTTTGTCGTAAAACTATAAGAATATTAGTACCGGAAAATCGTAATTAAAATTTGCAAGCTTCAAGTCCCTGCTTGCACTAATAACATTTTTTCATCAAATGAATTTATTTAGCAAAGTTATCGGTCGAGCAAAGAGAAACATCTTAAAGGAACAGAGTCCAAAGAATGATTCATCATTTTTAACCTTATTATCGAAAAATACTACATACTTTAATATCCAAAACCAGCGTATAGATGGTGTTGTAGGCTGTAGTGCAATATTTAAAAGCTGATAAAATAAACATTGGAAAATGTATACATACATTCTCGGTATTTGCATTTCTATATCATAACAAAGAAAACTTTATAGAGAATCAATATTGTATACCATATTATGAATTGGAACTAATATTTTGATATAATAGATTAGTAAATGAATATGAGGAAATAACGTCATGTTTATTTCCGAACTGACCATACTTTATATTTTGGTAAGATAATGCATGACATTTGAAACATATAGAGAATTGACAATAATTGTGCTTATCAAACCAAAGTCCGTCATGTGCGAGAATCGAGACCACGACCTATTGGCTCAATAATAGAGCTTACTAATACTGTTGCATGAGGCATAGTGTAGGTACATATACATAGTATAACAAAATCCCCTACCGCGTCTCTGTTCGCGATAAACTGAAAAACTACTGAACCGAATTTCATTCCGTTTTCACCAGTGGATAAAGTGATCCATGAGGAAGGTTTTGGTATATAATTTGTCAAGGATTTATATTTATATTTTTATAATCAGGGCGTGACAACATCTGCCGTGTCGGCTAGTGACATGATTGATTCATATTATTGTTAATCGAATGACTTTATATACCAGCGTCGCAATTAAGTTCATATATTTTTCGATGAAAAGAGTCTTCAGAATGAACATATTTCCGCATTTATGTTATTTAGTTTAAATAACCCAACCATTAGAGATTTAGATTAGACATCCCTCCATAGAAAACATAGCCGTTTTCGTTTACTTGCACCACTGTCATTTGGACCCTACTAGCCTTATAATCTGTACTCCTGTGTCTATTAATGCGAGATATACTTGGGAATATATAAACTACATTATTAGAAAAGTAGTAGTAATAGTATTCTCTAATTTTTATCCTTTAAACTATAACGAGGGTTTAAATACTATTATAAAGAGGTAAAGTTTGTGACGTTGTAGAGACGTCTTAGGGACTTCTGGTCCGATTTGAAAAATTCTTTCAGTATTATATAGCTCATTTATCGAGGAAGGTTATAGGCTATATATAATATCATATAGCACGCTAAGACCAATAGGAGCAGAGCTCTAATGAAGAACGTTTCAAAATCGGTTTTTTTCCTCTCGAGAGATTCCGCTGCGTGTTAGCATTAGCCCAAAGTAACTATTCCACACGGACGAAGTTGCAGACAGAGATTTTTGTTTTGTTTTTTGTTACCACTTCATATGCGTAATGTATTAAAATCTACCGATGAAATAGAAGATTAAACAATAACTAAAGTAATAAAACAAAGTATTTTTGATTAAAATATAATTTTAATAAAATTCATCTATTATTAACACTATATAATATAACTCTATACATAAAATCACATAGTCCTGTAAATGTTAAATAGAAATTATATCTAAATCAAAGTAGTCAACGAACTTTGACCAATTTAATCAAGAGCGACGCGACAGTTTCCATAGCTTTACAGTTTTGTCTTCACTACCAGTAACTAAAGTTTGTGAGATCTCATCGTAGAAAATACTTTTAATCGTTTCTGAAACCAAAAATATTATAAATTTTAATAAAATGACTATGTTCTAACTATTATAATGATAACTATAAAAGAGCAAATTTAACATTTACACCACGATTACACATACCACCCACCAACTAACGATTTACATTTTTCTAAAGAGCGATATGTAATTAAAGAAAGTAAGAAAAAGAAAGAAAGTAGTAAGTATCGGCCTCAGAATAGCAAATGCACTAACCTTTATACATTAAAACATTTTAAGAACAAGTTTATAAAGAAAATAATCACACATTTCACTTTACATAATGGATAATATATATCTTAAATTTTTCATTTAATCTATTTTTGCTATCGGTTTGTTCTTGTGTAATATGAAATTTCGGTGCCGAAGGTCTTTAAGTTAGGGATATAAGGGGTATGTTTCATATCATACGCACCGTCGTGAATTTTGATTTCGTTTGTCTGCGTGACTGTGAGCATATTTAACTGCCTGAGAACGCCTCCACTTCCACCGATCCACAGTGTGTCATTGCCCTCCCAGCAGAGACACGACACCTCCTCCGGTAACTTCTTACGATAAACCTATGGTTAAATGGAACATTTAAAAGCCACCTACTGCCGTAAGATAAGGGGGCATCTAACTAAAACATAAATTGAAGCTATCGTGATTTAGAACCCTATCTCGTTAGGACACCATGGCGGCTCCACCGACAAAATGTGTAGTCATATGAAGGTTACCTAATCTGGTATCTCGTAAGTTACTACGACAGTTTATGCGATGTCCGAAGACGCTAACTACTTAGGGCTCTATCTCATTACCAAGCGAGTAATTTTTGTTGGTTAGAAATTATTTTGTGGGTGGTCGCGCCACGTTGAAAGTTTTTTTTTTAACTTTATTTTTGGGATTCATTCTTTCTGATTATTACTGCCATTGTCACGTAGTCAATAATATCACAAGCTTAGTGCGATCATTTCAATATTAAGCATCGTGTGAATCAATATTCTAACAAGATGGTGGATCCCTTGCTAGAACCTTTCAGGGAGTTTTTGTGCCATCTTAGTATTTCATGCTCCGTGGTATTATTTTCCATTCACTTCACTTATGCACAATATACTAACTATATTACGTAAAACACCACCAAATTTACACAGTATAGAGTCAAATAACACAAGATTATAAATAAAATATTAAATCAACTAGATGACAGACTACAATCCCGCCAAATACTCCACGTTGAAGTTATTACTGGCTTCAGCATAAATGTATCGGCTCGCCCGGGTAATACCACGCACTCACAAGAAGCCGACGTGAAGTAATAGTACTTGAATTGTTGCGTTTCGTTCGGTCAGTGAGAGCGCCGGAAGCACACCTTCCCTCCCCTCCCTCTCCTGCGCCCCCAAACACAGGCTCTAGTGTTCTTGGTGTCTATGGACGGTGCTGATGAATTAACATCAGGTGACCCACCAGTTTGTTTACCTACTATAAGATAAAAAATGTACAAAAGTGGGAAGACAGAACAAGTAAGTAGTTTTTAATTAAATAACGATAATTACCGAATGGAAGACACTGAGATCGGTAACACTAAAGTCTCCCTCACAACTGCCTGTGACGATTCTGTCGTCCGATAAAACAAAACAGATGCTGTTTATTTCACACATATACACGGGCACTCTCGTCATAAGCTCTTTTGAAGTGAAATCCCATATAAAAACGTCACCGTCGCTCGTTCCCGTTATGATATCGATTTCGTGGCGTCGACGCCTGAAAAAAAAAAACCGTAACAGGACAATTACGAACAGCTACGAAATAGATGACTTGCATTTACACCGTGTAGTGTATGCGGTAATGTTAACTATTTCAATTATTCAGATAGACTGATCTTTTATTCGTAAAATTAACTACGGTTTGATAATAAAACTATACATTTTCCTGCTCTCTCTCAGTGTAAAAGTATTTTTAATCATACAAGCTAATACCCGCAACTTTGTCTGCGTCGTATATTATATTAATTGTTTCTTTATATTTATCTCAAAGGGATTAATTTGGCAGCGTTTTCGACGAAAGTACCCAGGCGGCTTGACTTCTTTCGAGACTTTTAATAATTATTTTTATATTTCAATCAATTTACAAAAAATCTTGACAAAACCTAAACTTTTCTCGTGAGTCACTCTATCCATTAATCAAATTTGTTTAGTGGTTTTTGAGTTTATCGCGAACACACAGACAGACGAGGCGGAGGACTGTGTTTTGTAAAATGTAATGATTAATACCATAATTAAAACAGATTGTAAGGATACATGAAGTCATAACTTTTTCACGCAAAAACTACTGAACGGATTTTGATAAAATTCCAGTAATAGAGCTTTTATATCAGAACAACACATATACAATACTATAAATGTTTATAAATGTTTTAATTGGCCAAAATATAGCGTAAATTGTCAAATAGATTTGGTTTAAAATATGTATTGTCTTTTTTTATTTGTAGAAAATGGTGCTAAAGTAAATAATCTCTTATTATATTATCTATACAGGTTATTACAGTGATCCTATGTTTAGTAAATTTTGCAGAAATCAATAATTAAAAGAGTTAGGAGACTTTTAAAATCGCTACAATTTTCTAATTATATCAACATCTACAAACACCTAGCAAACAAATTTATCTGAGAAATAATAACAAAAAAAAATACACCAACACAATGATATTCATTATTATATTATTCTTGACTTTTTTCACTTTCGAAGGAGAACATCAGGGAATAACAAGGTACGCTTTTATTTATTTTATGTAGGCACTAACTGGCAACCGCTTGCATCTTATAAAGTAACAAATTTTGAAAAAAAAAAAAAGTAATTCTTGTGAAAGTAATAGAAAATTATTGTTGACTACGACTGCGAGTTTATCTATTAGAAATGGTAAGTTCTCAATTTTATTTCATTGCTTTTTTGGGACATTATTCAAGCTTTTATGAGGGGAAAAAAATCATTTTCCTGTAACACAAATGTTGAACGAACTCATTTCCAGATAGATATGAGAGTATAGTAAATAAACATAAATATGACATCATCAGGGAAAAAGACTGAAAGTGATGACATCCCATTAACTTTTTGCATATTAAGTTTTTGAACATTTCTGTTTTTATTTTTGTTTCTAATATAATAAATTCAAAAAGTAGTTTTTTTTAAGATGTTTTGCTTTAATAGATGACTGAATTGACAACATATTATGATTTTATTTCATTCAGTGTAAATCGAGGGATGGGTGTAGTATAAATAATCAATCCAAGCTACAATTATCGTACTCTATTCGTTCACTCGGTCAGAGCGCGACAGCAATAAATTCCTTTTAATTACTATCTATTCTAAAAATTATCTTAATGACTAATCCTGCTTAATAGTGCTTGCACTTTGCCCGGATAATCTGTCGAATAACTGATTTCTGCACTTTACCAGTAACATAAACACAAAATAATAACTACCTATAAATTCTATTAAACATTCACAATTTACTTAACGAAATTTATTATAAATCAATCCGTTATCAAATATTAATTATAGCATTCGTGTTAGCTGCTGTTATATTAATAAACAAAACTCCATTACAGAACACCCGTGTTGAAAACTTTAATATGAAATAACCTTTTAGTACAATTATCTATATACTAGTTTTTGCCCACGGATTTGGTCGTGTTAATGAAGATTTGAGCTATCCTTTGAAAATAATACTTATTTCTGGAAAGGAACGTCATTTCCTTTTCTGTACCCCAGGGAAAGTATATGCAAAATTACATGATAATGACTATTTAACGTGAGAAAAACATATATTATTAGTTACGATTTTACAAATAGCAAATATCTTCTTGGATGTACCCACATCATTTCTTTATATCTGCCATATCAATTTAACCTAAAGTATACTAATACGACGGCATACTTGTGAATAAACGAATTGACGTAAAAAAGACGACACACTGTGGTGCCCGCAATTGTACTGATTATAATGATTTTATTATAACGGGAGAACTAACTATATGTTTTGTATTATGATAAATTTCTTTTTAGCCCTTGGATTGTAGTCCGGTGAAACTGTTAAAATCTTGCTAGGTCAATAGCGTAGTCAGTTCGAGAAAAAAATTTGATTGGATTGTTCAAAACTAAAGGTTAAAGCTCAACAGACTGTTGTCAGTATAAGTTTAAAAAAATCACCGTATTTATTACAAAATTTGAAAAACTTGAACAATAACAAATTATATAATGTAAATTTACAATTTTCAAAAATTGGCTAGATATTTAAAAACATGGTTCGCCATTTTGAGATCTGAATTTAGAAAAACAGTACAGGAGTTGATAGCGTTATCACTATTACATAGCACCTACGACTCTTTCCATTAAACTTACCTCGGTTAAGTGTCATTATTAATCCTACAAAAGAGTAAAATAGAAAACCTATAGAAAAACGTATACATTAGTCTAGGTTAGACAATGATATTATAACTTAAAAGCTGTAGATATGTTACCTACATGATATTTTGACAAAACAAAGGGCACGATAACGCACACATACGTAAAGTAATATTGTAACGTCACACGTCTTAAACAAAATGTGGAAATAAGATGGTATATTCTCAAAATCGGTGGTGAAAAAGAAATAGTTATATGTTGCCTAGATACTGGGGGATTAACTAGTTAGCAAAGTTTTAACAAGGCGCTGTCGAAGCGCTTATGACATATCTACGGCTTTTTAGTTATAATACCATTGAGGTTAGTAGTTAGCAAGCTTATCACCCAAAAGAGTTGAATATAAACAATACAAAAATGAAGTTTCTTCAAACAACCTTTTCATTCAACTTGCTTTAGTAGAGACAATTTATGATAAAATCAGGATTAAAATTGCACTCAAAACTTGTTAATTATGTCTCTTTTGCGAGTAAATAGCCCCGCTATTGTTGTTTTAAAAAAATGTGTCTTCTTCTGTAGACTTGCGCTTCAAAAACAATTTGTTTCGGACAGGTTCTGTTAATAAATAATACTCCGTATTCACTAATTATCTTATGGAAGAGCGATAGTGAAGGAGTGAAAAAGACGCATGCGTAATACTCTGAAAATCCTTACGTCAGCCTGTTAAAATCTCGTAAATATTGATTCAGCTCTCCGAAAAATTCATCCAAGCACACAAAGGACATATAACAATACATAAATAGAAATATTCAATATTGAATATAATGTTTAATGTACCTATACGTAACACAAGTTATCTTCCCGTCATGATCAAATTCAGCCTTCAATCCGCGGAGGGCTTGCCCAGTCCTGCCAATATTACCCCACACGCGAACGACGCCGTCGCATCCACCAGATATTAATAGATATTCTGAAATATTTCTTATTAAATAAAAAAAAACCTACGCTAATCATAAATACACAAGTTTATAGCGCGACGCTTAATGTAATCCAGTGTAGAATAATCAAAAATTAGTATACACACACCTAAATATAGAAATCAATTCACAGACACAAATGCGGTTAAAAAGAATTAGTAATTATTGTATAAATCGAAAATCAAATATGGAATCTCCAGAAATAATACCAACGACCCAATTGCAAAAAAAAAAATATAACACTATAATAGCAGCACGCTATGATGGTCGCTTTGACGTTTGTCCGCTCATGAAGTTTCGTATAAATTAATAAATACCATCAAAGGAGCAAATATATATATAAATAACAACATTATTTATTGCCAATAGTGACGTGAACTTCGTTTTAAAATTTTTTGAATGTACAATTTTAGAATACAAAATTAGTTTAGTATAGATTTCTAAATTATATATGTGTATAAGAATATACTATATACTTCAATATGGTCCCGCAAAACAAAACTTTTCACGTTTATACTAACAAAAAAGCAACACCGTCTGACAGCATTCTTAATAGATTGTAATTATTAGTGTACGTCTTTACAACACAATTCGGCATTTATATTATTCAAAATTCGTAATCATATCATTTAATTTATATCCTATGTAATTAGAATAATATATGATATATAAGATCGTTGGCCGACATAAATACCACCTGAAATAAATAGATTATTTACGTCACTATCGTAATCCGTCAAAACGGCCATCATACCGCGCCACTGTTATAAATGCTGTTATAAATTTAATTTCATTCAAACATCTCTGCTTACTCTTCAAGAATATAGCTTGATAAAATATTAATAATTACTTAATTTGTATACTGACCGTACATTGAAAAATATTAATAAATTGAAATAATGGCGAGGATTTTAATGTTACATGCGATCGGATATAAATATGGTAAAAATATGAATGCAATGGTTATGTTATTTATGACTATTAATTCCGAAGCAGGCACACTTCAACATGACACAATGTAAACAACACACTTACCTTTATGTAACCACAGTAAACAGCTCACTGAATCGTCATGTGCCCGAAAACTTTCCACGACTCTCCCATATTCAACATCATACAGATATCTAAAAATAATAAACCTTTATTTACACTCCTAACAAATATGCCTATTTATTTTATTACACGAGTGAAACTTTTTGGGAATGCTAAAGAGCAAAATTTGTAACGGAAATCACGCGTTACTTACATACATTACGGATGTTAGGTTTTAACATTGTAAAAAGTGTTAAAATTACTTCAAGTCTTTGAAATGTATTAATTAAAGCTATAATCGGTATTATGTTTCATAAATTGTTAACCGCTGGACTGTCCAAAACCAGAAGAACTTAAGTTCGATACAAACGAATGAGGACCTTATGATGCACTGATTAAAAGGTTTTTGGCAGCATAAGTTAAAAAGATAGCGTAACTATTACAAAATTTGAAAAACTAACAATAACATATTGTGTAATGTAAAATTATACTTTATTTATTTGGCTAGATATCTAAAGACATGATACACCATTCTGGTATCTGCGTATTAAAAAATCAGCCGAGAGGTAAACTTGATGTCAGAACGGCGCCAAAAATATATGCGAATATAGTATCCATGACAACCGATTGTTGATTGTTTTAATATTTAAACGGTAAAGAAATATCGTGTTAAATAATTTCAGAATTACATGCGTTCATAACGCGATTTTAGCACATTATATTTTTAATAAATTCTATTAAATTCAAACATATTTCACTTCTACCGGGTGTAAAAGTTATACGTAGATTTGTTTGTATTATCTTTTGCTTGAGGCAAAATTTTCAGTACGAAAATGATAATTAGTAATCTATAAAAGTGACTAGTTATACTTTTATAATTAATATATATATTTTATATTTATAATAATATATATATAAATTCTTTCAATGGGATGCATTTCATACTTCTTCAAGATTTCAATACTGTATTTGTATTGTCATTCCTATATTGTATAGTAATCTATTAGTGTGCACCTTTCATAATAAATCCATAAATAAGATAAAAAAACATTGTGTGCATTAGAGTACAAGCGGTGGATGTGAAACTTTTTTGGCTTATATGTATCAAATTAAATATACCAGGTGACTGTTTAGACAGTAGCAATATTTATAGAGGGCATAATTTGTGCTTAATATTTGACTGAATCATCTAATAAAAAAAATTACACAATCCTCTACGCGTCTATTTTAAAGCACATTGTCAATGACCGTCGGGTGATTTCATTTTCAATTGAAAGGAAACATCACGAACAAAACAAAAGGGTTTATTGCCCGTTTTATTATCGAAAGTTATTAATTCCGGGTCGCCCATTGTAGCTTTTGGAACCGGCTTTCGTAGCTACACTTTTGAGTCTTAGAACAAACTTTAAGTTGATTCGATCCCTCGGTAGGGAGCCCTTGAGTGCGTTGCTTGCGCGATACGGTGACACACAAATATACATCACCGCTACAACACTACACGATCGCCCCCACCACGTGCACGCCTACACGCTTACACATGAGTGGAAGGGTATATTTTCCCTTATCGAACTGAAAAACTCTCAATTTTCCAATAATAAATATATGGAGGAGTTGATGAGGCGTGTATGCTTGGTACACATATACGTTTCAACAACTCATACATATATGAATAGTTAGCTAGGTTAGCTAAGATAGGTCGCGATTTTGCATGCAACAGGCAACAGCCAAGCCGAGGTGTGCCGTGCACCCTTGAGCTGGTTGCCAAAATAAAGTCGGCTGAGTGCCTTAAGCGTTCGCCTTAGTAGTCCGGTGAAGCTGTTAAGATCTTGCTGGGTCAATAGCGTAGTCATTTCGAAAAAAAAAAAAAAAAAAACAAACTTTAACTTAGGTTTTTTTGGGGGTTTTTAGCAAATGTTTTAATATTATTCTTTTATATGTTGATTGTGACCATGAATACCATATCCTGGAATACTGCGAGCGTCTAACCTTCCACCTGGTATATCATAAAGCTCATAAACTATACGAAGTTTCTAGTATAAATACTGAATAATACATTTACTCATTTTTATATACTACTAGACACAGATACACATATACATACTTATAACACAAGTATATACCTAGGTACTTTACGTTTAACGCGTAACGAATATTTTTCCCTACCGTACAATATGTTTCACTTCAATAATATTGGTAAAGTTTAAAAATATCTTACATTTCATTGTCCCACGAACCAACAGCAACTGTGTCATTGCTGACCATCACACAGCAGCTCAGCGGCGTAGTCGATAACGCTACGCTCCTTATTTGTTTCCTGTGTAACGTATCATATACTTTAAGCGTACCGTCGCGTCCCACAGAAATAATCCTATCCCCTTGACGTAGCACGCACGTCACCGCCTCCTTGTGCAGTCTAATTACATCTATACATTCCATCTCATACGTGGGAGCACTCTCATCGGTAAGTGACAAAGGTTTGGCGACTCTGTGTATGATCTTTCTGACGTGCGGCTTCGTAAACAGTTGCTTTGGAACCTGTCCAAACTCCATTATTTGTACCTCCAACGCGTGCCTGTCATTCATATCGTAAATACATTCGAGATCGACTGAGCCCTCGTAACATACGTGGTGAAACACTGCAATTAACAACACTGATTGTTTCATTATTGTTTTCAACAAAAATACTCTTTACAATATTAATGCCAAAAATAAAATATCCAGATTCCATTTTGTTTTGCGTTGAATAACAATTTAACCAAAATTCCAACGCAAATTCCGGACTTAAAATAATGTACGTAAAACAACACTCTTATGGTTCCGAAAATATATTTCACTGAATATTTATGAACTTTTGCTTTTTCTATAGGACAAGTTTTGTAAGAAATATATATGTGAAAAATCGTGCGGAAAAATTAAAAGTTTAGGTTAAAAAATCTCGAGCTAAAAATGAGTGTTTCTTTTGTTTTTTTTTTCTCGAACTGACTACGCTAATGACCTAGAAAGGCCTTAACGGCTTCACCGGTCTATAGGTTTCGTTTGCTCAATATTTAAGAACTACTAGCCCCTGCCCGCGACTTCGTCCGTGTTGTAATAGTTAATCTGGGCTAACGCTAACACGCAGTAGAAGCTCTGAAAAGGAAAAGACATCCCGATTCTGAAACATTTTTCATCTGTGCTCCGCTCCTATTGGTCTTAGCGTGATGATATATAGCCTATAACCATTCTCGATATGAAGATACCTTTACAGCAAGCCTATGTAATGAAATAAATTGGCATCTGAACAACTGAACTTCAATCTATCAATTATGTTAATATTTTTGAAGATTTCCGTACTGTCTTCACACATCCTGTCATCTTTAAGTTGAGGTTTTTCAACAAAAGTTATACACCGTTCCGTAGGATTTTGCAAATATTTTATTTCATACAAATCTTGTACTGATAATTAATTACAAACGCACCAAAATATGTAGCCTAATAGAAGCAAGCGTTTTGAAGTGATGTGCTTAAAAATAACGCAATCGATTTTTATTTACATAGATTAATTAATTTATCTATATCTATCTATACTAATATTATAAAGAGGTAATGTTAGTGACGTTGTGATGTTGTAGAGGGTAAGCTCAGGAACTACTGGTCCGATTTGAAAAATTCTTTCAGTGTTATATAGCTCATTTATCGAGGAGGAGGCTATATATCATCAAACTAAGACCAAATAGGAGCGGAGCACCAATGAAGAATGTTTAATCGGGCCTTTTTTTCCTCTTGAGAGCTTCCGCTGCATGTTATCGTTATCCCAAAGCATCTATTCTCCGCGAACGAAGTTGCGAGCAGAGGCTAGTTTATGGATAAGAATATGAAGATATAAAAGTGGACGGATATAGGACTAGAGGAAGACCGTAAAAGGTATGGAAAGATTGTATGAAAAATGATATTTGTGTAAAAGGTGTGAATACTTAGGTGACATGTGATAGGGGAGAGTCGAAAAGGGGAGCATGTTGTAAGGCTCTACATATATGGGGTAATATTAAGAAGATGATGGCAGGAAGATTTACATATTAGTTACTCACCATTATTCGCTCTAATCGCTTCTTCGCCTCGCTGTTTATAGCCAAAAATGAGATCAATCCATAGGTGTAAATGCTTACAAACAAACTCAGATTCGAGAGCTTCTCTTAGTTTGAACACAAAGTCTTCAGGACTCGTAGCCCAGGGAGGTAGTGCTACGTCATTTACTTTGGTGCCATCGTGTCTGTCACCGAAGTCTATTTCGTATGCATTTACTAGAAAATCACCTTTACCTTCAATGTCGTAGAATTCAGGAACTAATTCCTAAAAATACAAATTTTACTTCCACAAGTTCTTGCATTACAAATACTACTAAAAAATATGGTACTAATCTCAGTTAGAGATGTTATAGTCTAGAAAAATCTTTTTTTTTTTGTCGAAATGACTACGCTATTGACCTAGCAAGGTCTTAACAGGTTCACCGGACTACTAAGGCGAGCGCTTAAGGCACTCAGCCGATTTTATTTTGGCAACCAGCTCAAGGATGCACGGCACACCTCAGCTTGGCTGTTGCCTGTTGCATGCAAAATCGCGACCTATCTTAGCTAACCTAGCTAACTATTCATATAAATATGAGTTGTTGAAACGTATATGTGTACCAAGCATACACGCCTTAACAACTCCTCCATATATTTATTATCGGAAAATTGAGAGTTTTTTAGTTCGATAAAGGAAAAAAAGTAAACCCTTCCACTTTCATGTGTAAGCGTGTAGGCGTGCACGTATGTGGGGGTACTAGAAAAATCTAAATTTTGCATATCTCTTTGTTATAAAACTAATTGTACGCGTAATTTAAACCATCTTAATGTGATTATTATATTCAAGAAAATGTAATTGATATACTACTGTTTTTTTTATTGTTCTACTAGCTACTGCCTACGGCTTCTCTTGCGTTAACCTTTATGTTTAAACGATGATGGCTCAACGGTAATGTGTTAGGACACCGCGTCAATCGACGTAGTTTAGAATCCCACAATAAGACACAGTGAGTATAAACATCGTAATGAAGCCCATACCAAGGGCTTTTCGTAATGCCTGCCTGATTGGCTACCATCCTCAAGTTGTAAATCTGCCTTCAAACACCTGTCTAGCCTTTTAAATCTTAATCCACAAGGCCTTTAACATCAGATGAGAATATAGTAAATTTCTAGAACATATACAGGTATAAATCCTATAATAATTTTCTAGACATGTATATAAAATACAGTTTTTTTTAAGCTCAATTACGACAAAACTGCTGAAAGTATAGGCAGGCATTCGACTAATGACGATTTGATGCGAAATTTTGCGTAGATGATTCTAGGCTACTTATTTTTTTTATTTCATTGACAGTTTGCTTTTTTTTCAAATAAGTGTATTTTAAATGTACGTGTGTTTATTATGAAAATCTTCTAAAATGGCCGGATCGATTGTGATTAAATTTTTTGTGTGTATAAAACAAATCTCTAGAAGGTTTAGAATATGCAAATTATACAACTAGTAGATAGCGCTGTCATCTGATTTCGTGATTTTTTATTTTCAGGGCAGGCCCGATAGTATCCTATAAACCAGTGTTTTCAACCTTTTTCTTGACACGACCCATTTAGTATGAAGAAATAGTTCGCGACCACACTACCCGCCGCCCCTCTACCCACGACCCCCCTATCCACGACTCCCGTACCCATTTCATGTATTTTATTTATTTTTGTTTATTTAATATAAATGATTATGTCATTTAGTTAGCATTTTTCTTACTAAATCTTTAAAACTTTGTTTTTTAATGCAATAGCTTTCCCAGCCCTTTACAACCACGTTATAGAACTTCGCTACGCGACCCCGCTAAACGGGCCCTGCGACCTCCCCAGCGGTCACGACCCACACTTTGAAAAACTCTGCTATAAACAATAACCTGTACATATTATTCCTTAAACTAGAACTCACCTTAAAATCAGACATGTTACGTAAACAATTATTGTAAACATCTTTAACAGAGTTAAACATTCGGTCGGGATGGTCGAATCTTCCGTTTTGTAAACACAACATGTATTCGGGATATTTACGCACCTGTAAAAAAACGTTATTTATTCTCTGAACTCATAAAAAAATCTTGTTGCAAAAATTTGGGGTGTAAGGGGTGTCGAGTAACATCTTAAGACTTGAGACACCCAAGCCAACCTCACCTGCACGTAGTGCAACCTGCTGAATAACGAACGAGGCAATGGCGAAAGCGGGGTGGTAGGGTTTTACAGACCGACTGGGTCGCAACCACCATGCATATGGCGAAAAAGCCCGTCATAGTAACTCGCTTCTGCGCGTCACGTTTCGGGATCAGCCTGTGCATATTCAGTACCGGGTGACTTTCGTCATTATAGCCGACATGACAGCGGCGACCGGCGAGGGATAATCTGTCTCTCGGTGGTTGCCGATGTTTTTGGATTGTACTATGCTTAACATCAGGCATAGTGTAGTGTAGTAGTGTGTTGTGCTTCGAAAAAAAAAAAACTATCTTACAAGTTTTTACGAGCGAGTAATTAATTTATTTGAGAGATTACATATCTTAAACTATTTGCAATTGCCCAAAACTTTAAAGTTAAAAAAGGAGATTTTGGCAGGATTTTAGTCTGTCATGTAGTGGATTTTATATTTTATTCATAATCTTTTGTTATATGACTCTATATTTTGTAAACTTGGTTGTGTTGTACATAATAGAGTTCGTTTATTGTGTATAAGTGAAGAAGAAGTGAATGGAAAATAATACCACGGAGCATGAAATTCTGATATATCACAAAAACTCCCAGGAAGGTTCTAACGAGGGAATCACCATCTTGTTAGAATATTAAAATATTTAAATAATCACACGACGCTTGTAATATCATTAACTACACAACAATGGCAGTAATAATCTGAAAGACTGGTTTCCAAAAATAAAGTTTAAAAAAATAATTAAAATGGAATGTCTTTTACCACTCAGAAATTACAGATTAAGACGAGAGTCTGATGGAGGAAGGTCCGTCTCGGATTACTAGTCTTAGGATCTATAAATCTTCTCGAAATATGGACGCTTCCTGAGATTAGAATATTTGAAATCAATCATAATACTATTGACGGTCAAAATATTTTCAATAAATAGGAAGCAGAATGGATTCAATGAACATAACTTTCCACAACAAGACAACTTATGTTTATCATTATATGGACTCCCATCGAAAATCAGCACTGCGGTACTATTGTACTGCATATTTTGCTAAATAGGTTTGCCGATTGTTGGACATTTTTTTTCGTATTTCAAATTTATAGATTTTTTTTGGTCTAATTTCTTTGTATAATTAAATTTAATTACAGAAAACCGACGTGAAGTAACAGTGCTTACATTGTTGCGTTTCGTTCGGTCACTGAGAGCGTCGGAGACCCACCTCTTCTCACTTTTCCCCTCCCCCTCTTACAACAACACAGGCTGGCAACGCACTTGACACACCTGGTGTTGCAAGTGTATATGGACAATGGTGATCACTTAACATCAGTGGACCCAAATATTCGTTTGCCTCCTATGATATAAAAAAAAATTGTTGTTCAACAATATATAATAATAATGGTTGTTCTAACAATAAAGTATTTTTTAATTTCTAACCCAAACATTAAAGGTCAATCAAAAAGTTATGATTCCGATTCAATTTTAAAATCCAACACTTAAAAAAATCTTTATTACTCACTAAATAAAACAATACAAGTCCGGGTGCGGAATAATGCGAACCGTATAAAAATTTCGGTTCACACATCTCATTAAACCTCTCTTTTAATTTCTCCAATCTATCTGCATTGAGTGCTCCCACTGGTTTTGATAAATCTCTGAATGTTTCAGATCTCTTCAAATCTAAATCTTTTGAAGTGTAATCAGCCACAACCCAAGGGAATACTGGATACTGAGTGAGATCATTCTTGCTTCTATCTGCAAGACTGTCAAAAATTAAATTTCAGCAGAATTTTAATCAATAAAATTTTCATTATTTTTTAAAACCCTTTAAATTTAATTGTTAAACCATACTTTCCCTGATTGATTGAATGAGAAACAGAGATGAAAAGGGACAAACTTTCTAACACTTAATTTAACTGTCTGAATACACTTACATGTGACTTATGAGTCATTTTTCTCTTAACAATTATTCACTGAAAGGTTTACACATTTCGCAAGAACTTAGATCAACACAATATCATAAATATATGTATTTTAAATGATTTAAGACAAAATAAAGAGTAAAAGAACCCTCTAAAATAATATAAAGGTAACAAAACAATATCAAAACAAGTAAACCTCTCATTGACATAAAAAAAAAACCATTATCCTGATATTTACGTGTGTCATTAAAGAAATCAATGCATAGCTTAGTTTCATGATAAATTATTAAAAAACTAAATATTCCATAATCCATAATTATAAGTAAAAACTAAGTGTCTATTATTTGTCCCAGTAATACAACCACTGTAATGATACCACTAATTATGACATAACTTTTATACAAGAAGATAGACGACTTTCAGATTATTATCTATGCTAGAATAATCTGTCATAATAAAAAGTAGCTTAAAGTCAATAATAGGGTTATAGTAATCAAAGACTTTAAAAATTAACCAGTTGTTCTTCTTAAAATATCATTCACATGAGATAACAAGACCATTTTCACAAGAAAAAAGTCCTGGCACAAAATCTAGTTTGTAATAAAGACATACAATTGTCATTTTTATAGACATAGTGATACATTAAAAAGAATTACCAATTTAAATACATCAAGTAGTCATAGTTAGATACAATTCCATTTTGCCATTGCAGAGTCATTTCCTCAGTGTGTACACTCTCCAAGTTGACATTAGGTGATGACTCGAGCATACAGTATATTTTATCCCTATCATATTCACATTGAAATGTGAGATACATATGAGGAATAGAACTCTCTTCATCACTGTATATCTCTAAACCCTGAAAATAGTCAAGGGGGACAATTTTATTAAGTGTATTTTGAAAACATTCTCCTCGACAAGGAGCAATAATGTTCACTGCAGGCATATTTTAAAACAAGAATGAAGCAAATAAAATAATTAAGCATGAAAATAAAACAAACCGAATGGATACATACAACTTGCCTTAGCAAAAATCTTCTCTTATAAATCCTCTTTAGATGGTTCAATTTAAGCTTCAGTATTGGACTCTGAAAATGTAATATACATGACAATCAGCACATTATCAACAGATTTTCAAGGTTATTTCTACTTAATACTTGCAAAGAGAATTTATTACGGTATAGAGTAGCAAACTGAAATAATTTTCAACTAATTTTACGTGGCCACTATAGTGTATAACTTAGAAAGACCTGACTCTATAATATATTATCATTATCGAGTTGAAATATAAATTAGCCTTATAAACCAATACTTATTACCAACCCATATCTATCAGATCAGAACACAGAAAGTAACAAACTGGTGTTTTCAGGCAGTAGATAATGACATCAAATTTTCGATAGGTTCTACCGCTATTAGAGATAAGGTTGTAGTAAATCTCGATCCCTAAAACAAAACTACAATAATAATAAGATATTTACACAAGAATTTACAATGATAGTTCCAGAACAATTACAATACATTTCAATGTCATTAAATCAAAATTACAGCTAAGCATAGCTATAATATCTAGATACAAGTAGTCCTTACAGAAGAATTGGTTTAATACCTTGTTTATAATAAGTAATTTTTTATACAAATAAGTGATGTTGCTCCTATTACAATAAAAGTAGTTACACAAACTTCTTTTTTGTTTTGTAGAATGGCAATGTTTACAACTAATATGCTTCACAAACAGTGATCAATTAATTCTACTTATAATCAAGGAAAATTAAAAATACATTGTTCACCATACAAAACTGATGTATTCAATAGTATTATTGCCTTTTAATCTGTCTATATAGAACTAATAAATGTATAAGCTAATTAATATAATGTCTCCTATTATAATTATAAAAATAATTTATATATTAAGTTCTTAAAAAAACTAGTAATCATTTAGAAAATTTCTTCAAGAAATATAGATTAAAATTCAATATTCTATCTTATACATTGTAAAATAAACCACATAACAGCATATATTAAAATTTGTTTATGAGGTTCATAAAAAAATAGATAAACTTTAGTAACAGTCAATTTGCGAATTTTTCGTAATTCTCATACATTTACTAATATAAATTGGTAACACTATTGGCTGATAGTGAAGGAAAACATAGTGAGGAAACCTGAACCTGAGAGATGTTCTTGTAGTACTACTGTATGTGGGAAAAATATAGAACTTTGGATTTGTCAAAGTTTGAAATCACCAATATGTTGTGGGCTAGCTTGGTGATAACACCCATATCTTCCTTGGGGTAGAGGCCTATGGCCCTGCAGAAGGTCTCTCACAGGCTGATGATGAACAGTCAATAATAATCATAAGATACTCCATAAACAACTAAAATATTCCTGGTAAATAAATATACCTACACTTTCAACATTACTAAATGGTTGAAAATAGATTGTGGTTGGAGTGACTGCCAATTTTCCTTGATGCCTAACCAGTGGCGATATTTTCTCAGCTTGCAATTCACATACAATCTCCTCGGTAAAGTCATCCATCATGACAGGATCAAACTCCATCCTCATGTATCTTGAGTGAAGAATCGTGGCTACCATGCTATTATGTTCTGGTGCATGTAGAGTCGAAGCTCTTTGCAACTGCTGCATTTGACTTAAGCAATCATCAGCTGAAGCAAAATCGAAAAAGACAAAGAAATCTCTTTCTTCATAAATAAATTTGTATGGAGCTAATACATTTTCTTGTAGCATTTCAGCAAATTGCTTCATTTTAACTTTAATTATGCTGTTTTTTTCATATGAACTTGGCAGTGAGAGGCTAAGGCAATCTTTAAATTGTAATTTGATCAATGGATATTTCCACTCTCTAGGTTCAAACACAAGAGATTTGGAACACAACTTTAATCGACCCTCTCTAGGGTTTCCTTGTTTAAGTGAAAATTCATTGTTCAAGGTACATGAGTAGTCCTCAAAATATATCTCTCCTGGTTCAAGCAGCAACATTGAAAACCTGTAAATTTTAAGAAAATGGAAATATGAGTTCTATATTTAATTTTGATTTCAACCATTTCAATTTTTTCATAATAACTTAACACTATTTAATTATTTTCTTACATTTGTAAAAATTAGTGTAAAAATACATCTCTGAAATAAATGACAATTATATGGAGTATGGAGATATATACACTGTACGTTATATTTTTATTGTAGAACGGATTATTTGTAAGGCAGAAAATTATAACTACATACAAAATAATTGCCTTGACCACACACTATGAAAAGGACAGAAAATATATAATTTAAAATAATATTTTACCCAAAGTCACCTAAGTGAACACCTAAGCTATCTGGAATATAATTACAAAGTTTAATTATTATTATATAAATAAATAACAAAACAGTATAAACTTATGTATACCTCGTTTTGTCCATTGTTTGCACATGTATATGCAATTTAATTCGAAATTAGATAACGATATTTAAAATTTCTTCAATGAAATTTGTTGCATATAACTGTTGTTCTGATAAATTGCTTACTACACGATTTCAAAACTGTTCTTGACAACAAATTTTTAGTCAACCCACTAATATCCTTGTACTTCGAATTTGACACAAATCCGGCCGGTTTAGGAGATCAAATACTTTCACCCTTTGTTTGTTGGCCTTCGCTATATATATATAATGTAGTTTAGTTCATAGATAATACTCAAAACATAATTATAGTATATAAGGAACAACACACGCAAACTGCGACAGATTGGTAAATGCCATAAGGATAATAAAAACCGCAATAATAAAAAACAATCGATTTTTATTTATATCGATTATTTAGTTTTAATTTTCGATTTGTTTAGCAATATTAATCAATTTTAAATAATTCACGTTTAATTCAGTTTCATGAACAGCACCATTTATGCGGCGCATGATATAAAATCGAAATTAGTTCATTCTTATTTACAAGTTAAGAGTGAGATAATGTAGTCTTTAGTAAACAATGAAAGTATCCTCCTACCGGAAAACATCTAAAAGCGGCATGTTGAAGTATTTTATAACGAAAAAGGAAAATACCACAGCATTATGCGTGTACTGTTCGAAGAATAATAAAAGCTTGTAGCAATAATACAAGTAAATGTGACAGGTTGTCATTTTGTTGAGATTCTCATAACTACATTCAAAATTTGTATCAATAATGATATTTGGTCTCCTTATTCTTTACCCTAAAAGTTAAAAAAGTATTCGCTTTGATTTTTAGTTTTGAATTAGTTATTTTTTTATTCATTTCATTTTATGTGATTTTTTATCTGATAAAATGTTAATATGAATCTCTTAGGCTTATTATTTGAATATGAAAAACTTATACATTTATGAATAATAGAAAAATCGATTTTTTTTTTTTAGAAAATGATTATTTATTTTATTTATAATCGATTTTTAGCAAATCGAATAATATTGGACTGCGAAACATCGATTTTTATTTAATCGATTTTTTCCATTAATCTTCATCCCTAAATTGCCATAGTTACTTTGACAGAACAAATGTCAAAGGTGTGTTTTTTTTTTCGATTTTTTTTTTTTTTTCGAAATGTCTACGCTATTGACCCAGCAAGGTCTTAACAGCTTCACCGGACTACTAAGGCGAGCGCTTAAGGCACTCAGCCGATTTTATTATGGCAACCAGCTCAAGGGTGTACGGCACACCTCGGCTTGGCTGTTGCCTGTTGCATGCAAAATTGCGACCTATCTTAGCTAACCTAGCTAACTACCCATTTATGTATGAGTTGTTGAAACGTATATGTGTACCAAGCATACACGTCTCAGCAACTCCTCCATATATTTAATATCGGAAAATTGAGAGTTCTTCAGTTCGATGAGGGAAAAAAGTAAACCCTTCCACTTTCATGTGTAAGCGTGTAGGCGTGCACGTGTGTGGGGGTGATCGTGTAGTGTTGTAGCAGTGATGTATATTTGTGTGTCACCGTATCGCGCAAGCAACGCACTCAAGGGCTCCCTACCGAGGGATCGAACCTAGGCTTGAGCCGCTGCCGTGGGAGGCCTAATCGGGTGTGCGGGAGCGAAATTAACCCCCAGACCACGGCGGCGTGATCTGTGGTTACGCAGGCGTGGACGTGAGCACGCTCTGCTTCGAGGGACAGGCTGGTACTGATCGTTCGCTGACGTGATTAAATCAGGAGGGTCGGTAAAAATGCATCGCGGACGTCTTTTATAACGCGCAGCGTTAGGTACGGGTTCATAGTTTGCGGCGGATACCACTAACGGATTGGAATGATTCGCGGCTTTTTCAAAATAACTAATCGTAAGTGATTTTACGTACGCCCAGATAGAAGGGATCTCTAGGTCTCTATGGAGATCGACTCTCCGAATGTACCACGGAGCACCGGTCACTTTACGTAAAACACGATTTTGGAGAACCTGCAGCTTATGAAAGTTATCTTTGGACATATGCGCAAAAACGGGGCAGCTATATGTCATCACGGGACGGATACACGTCTTATACAAAGTGAGCTTGTGTCTGAGGGACATCTTACTCTTATGACAAAGCAACGGATGGAGGCGACCCAAGACCATAGCGGCTTTGTTTCGCACTCTGTCTATATGTGAATTGAACTTTAAATGTTTATCTAATGTGACACCGAGATATTTGACCTCTTCGGCCCAAGGGATATCGATTCCGTACAGCCTGATGGGCTCAAATTTATTAACGCGTTTCGAGGGATCGAAGAGTATTGCGGCACTCTTATCGGGATTAACTTCTATGCGCCATCGACGAAACCATTCACCGAGAGTAAGAACGGCTTTTTCGATGCGCTTCCTAAGAAAGTCCGACCGCCAGCCGGAAGTGTAAATAACGGTATCGTCAGCGTAACAACCTATCTCGACCCCCCGAGACCGAGGTAGGTCACTGATGAACAGATTGAAGAGCGTGGGCGCGAGTATGGAGCCCTGTGGCACACCTGAGCGTATCGGGTGGGGCAGCGATAGTTCACCATCCACTCTGAAGCGGAATGTTCTATCAGTGAGATAATCGCGGATAATATGAATTAACCTATCGGGTACGCGAGATTTAAATAATTTATGGATGAGCCCTCCGCGCCAGACCTTATCGAAGGCCTTGGCGATATCGAAGAAGACTGCAATTGTGCGTTTCGGTTTACGTTTCGGATCGGCGTTAAATTTAGAGAAAATGTACTCCGTGAGGCGGTGTACTTGATTCGTGCAAGAGTGTTCGGCGCGAAATCCGAACTGCTCAGGTGGTATTAATTTTAAATCTGTAATCGAGAACTGAAGACGGTTCAGAAGGAGCCGCTCGTAAAGTTTTCCTAAGGTATCTAACAGACTAATGGGGCGATAGCTAACGGGAAGCGTAGCTTTCTTGCCGGGCTTGTGAATACCTATCACTACGGCCTTTTTCCAGACGGCTGGAAAGTGACCCTTGGACATGGCCGCATTGAAGACGCAGACCAATAGAGCTATGATGCGATCAGGAAGGAGTTTCAGAACCTCGTTCCTGATCCCATCGGGACCTGGGGACTTCCTAGGCTTGAGACGCTTGATGGCGGCCGAAACTTCGTCAAACGTTATCGGGGTTAGGGTATCCGCCGGAGGAGACGCGAGTGCATGCTCTACGGTTGTTTCGATAGACTCTATGGTGGAAGGGTTAGTGTTATCAGTGTTTGGCGAACACTGTTTCTCTAAGCTTGCGGCAAGGCATTCCGCTTTATCTATGCTATCGAACGCGGGAGGCAACCCGGGGCCTCTGTCGAGAGGAGGCATTGGAGTGACCATGTCTGATTTGAGAGTTCGCGCTAGAGTCCAGTACGACAGGTGAGACGGCTGGAGACCCTCCAGGAGTCTGTCCCACCTGTCGCCCCGAATCTCAGAAATACGAGACTTGACTGTTTTTCGTAACAAACGTAAACGATCGCGATTTTCTACAGACGGGTAAGCGTCGTAAGCTCGAGTCGCGGCGTTCTTTTCCGTGATCAATGCTCTCACGTCGTCAGGGAGTATAAAACGGCGATCGTTCGCCGCTTGTACCTCTTTCGAGGTCACCCTGACGGCGGTCTGGAGATAATCAACCAGGGAATCGATGGCCGAATCCGCGTCGGCTTTAGACACCAACACGTCCGGAATCCTGTCTAAACTACTAGACGACGGATTTTCTTTAAAATATTGAACGAGTTTCGCGTAATCAGCCACCCTAACCGACGGCGGGGTGAAGTCTGAATTGTGACCTAACTGTAAAACAACCGGGCGATGATCTGAATCAAGTTCGTGTACTACTTGTATGAGTCGTACAGGAAGCGTGATATTTTTTAAGAGAGCTATATCTAATACTGTGGGTCGGCAATGATCTTGATAGTGCGTGGGTTCCAGCCCTCTGGCGTATGACGTCAAAAGCGAGAACCCTACCTAGTTCGTCGAGTATTCTCCCGTTACGAGAGGTACATGGACTATTCCAGATAACGTTCCCGCTATTGAGGTCCCCCGCTATAATAACTGAATCTCCTAAATTAAGTAGCGCCTGCAAATCGGATCTTAGCAATTCTTTGTTTGGTGCCAAACACGCGGAAACTAAAATAATATTCGAGTGACCGGTCATACCTAATTTACACACTGACACTTCCATATTGGTTAGCGCGGGCGGATCTAACGGCATGCAGTACAACGAACGCCTAAAATAGATTAACGTGCCACCCCCGCGGGTGACACGGTCGTTTCTGACTATACAGTAATTCGCGATTCTCGGATTACGCATACTCGGTTTTAACATCGTTTCCTGGATGAGGAAAACGTCAATCTGTCTATCGCGCAAAAAGTCAGCTACTAGATCGCGCTGTGACCGAAGGGATCTCGCATTGAAAAACGAGAGACATAGACCGCGTGGTTTTACTTTATTAAGACCCGTGAATTTTAACACTTATTTAAAAGAGGGTGACCGGGCGATGCGCTGAATGGTGGCTCCGATAGCCGGGAAGCGCGCTAGAGCAGTGAGGAGACCTAGCTCCTCTTCTACCTCGACGATGGCGTAGAAGGCGAGGACCTCCTTCATGTCGTGTTCACGGAGTAAATGCTTCATCCAGTCGAATTTACCCGAGAGAGAGGATGATGAAGCATAAGCCGCCTGTGGCAGCGGCGCCTGAGGCTTAAAAGAAGCCTGAGGCTGAGGTCGGGGTGCCCAAGGGGCCATAGGGGCCAGCCCGGGTTGAACCGCGCGCGGCACAGAGGGTGGCGAGCGCGGTGAGGTCGTGGGCGCGGGCGCTACCGGGGCCCGGGAGGCGCCCGGCAGGCCCGGGAAAGCATCCACGGACATGAGAGGTGGAGGCGCAGGGCGGGCGGCGGCTACAGGTGCTCTGGGCGCCTGCCTCGCCTGACGAGGACGTTGTGTGCGGGGTGCACGGGGACAACCGCGATAGTTCGCAGGATGACCCGCGTTACCGCACAACACGCAACTCGGAGGTGCAGGAGTGCAGGGAGTGCGTGCGCACTCCTTCGTGGCGTGGTCTCCCAGACACTTGACGCACCTGGGGCGGAGGTGGCAATTCCTCGCCGAGTGACCATAACACTGGCAGTTATGGCACTGCGACGGGGTATGGGTCTTGCGTGGGGGCTCAACGGTGATGCCGTTTAGATCGCAGACCGATGTGAGGTTGAAGATGGCCTTGCCCTCCTGCGAGCGGTCGAGGAGAACTAAGACCATGTTGTACGGGGCGCGGGTGCGTGGATGGTACATCCGATGTACCTCACGCACGGGGAAATTCTTCTCCTTAAGGGAGAGAGTGACGTCATCGACCGAGATCTCGGCCGGGACGCGGCGAAGCACTACGCGGAGGAGGCGTTCCTCTTCGAGTGCAAAAGTGAAATAGGCTAACTTTGATTCCCTAAGGAATTTTGTTAGCGCACGATGGTCTGTAGAGGTGGGACATTTAACTTGAATGCCCGCCGGAGTACTGAGGGCGGACGTATAATTAATTGAGCGTGTCTTAAGTCGATTCGAGATAGAAGTCCACTGGGACTTGTCTTGGATCGTGACAGGAGGCGGGGGGCGCTGTTTCCTAGCTGTAGATCCCGTAGGTTGGGAAGGAGCGACAGAAACGGAGCTAGGTCCGCCCACGCGTGGCTTAGAGACTGTCGGTGTAGTCGGTGCTGGCACCCGGGCGCCATTTATATTAACTAACTTTTCGGGAGGTGTGGAACCCGAGTCAGAATCTGACGAACGCGAACCGCGGCGTCTAATGTAAGAGACGGTTTTATAACCGTCATTATCTATGTTTTGCGCTGAAGGCGTGGGAATCGCGGGCGCGTTATCGGTCGCAGGCGGCTCGGTGGACGCCGCTACGTCAAGCTCCATCTCGGAGCCGGTCTCCGAGCTGGAGCTCGGTATTGGGGCCTCTATTAGGCCCCTATCTTGGACGTCAGATGGCGATTGCGACAAGAGAGTCGCGTAAGAATTCGCGGTTGCCACACGGGGCACGTACTGCGTAGTTTCACCGAATAACGCTACATAGTTATCGAAACTAGCAACGATATCCGCGTTTGGGCCCTGTCGTAAAAGAAAATCTCTGAAATGAGCTGCCTGTTCCATGTTGACCTAAGGGAGGAGTGGGCGCCACGAACCAACCTCCCTGCCTGAAGGGCAGGGGGGCATGCCAAACGGTAAGCTACGGGACTATCCACTTATGTAATATATATACAAATAAATAAAATGTATAAATAGAAAACAAATAAGTAAATAGATAGCTAATTAAATAAATAATTGAATAGTATATAAATGTATAAAGAAATTACTAAAGAGCTAGGTAAATAAATAGATAAACAACTGAGTAAACAAATAATTATACTAAGAATTAAATAAAGCAATAAATAAATACAATGGAAAGGTCTCACTCAATTTCTGGGAAAAGAATGCAGGTGTGCGTGCACCTGCGCCCGATCGGAACAATGACGAACACTCCCGAAGTAATAACAGACGTCACTAAATCACGAGTATCGAAATCGAAGCGCGTAGCAAAAGGGACAACCGCTCTCGTTGAGCGCCCGATCGGAACTCCTTTTTTTCGATGTGATTACGCTATTGACCCAGTAATGAGTAAGGTCTTAACAGCTTCACCGGACTACATCAAAGGTGTGTTGCAATCACCCCAAATAAAGCGATATCAAAAGAGGCATTTCATTTATATTTATAATAGTTACTGAAAAGAAAATTGAATTTTCTAAAACTATTTTAAGAATTGGTTTAATTTTTTTTCAAGGTCACTCAAATGATTTTGTTTACATTTATTTATATTTAAAAATTATTGTCCAATAAAACAAACAAACCCACGCGTCGTAAGGAACGCATTGCGGTTGGGTTATCTGGGATCTGTTTAATTTACTCAGTGCTTATAATTTTTCTGATGGGCACGAAATTTAAAATAATTGAAACTAATTTACAATCGCTTTTGTCAACTACAAAGACCCGACGGGCTGCAGATTAAGTACTTTACATACAGCCCGTATTAGGAACTTCACATTGGAATGAGAGATAATAA
The DNA here is from genome assembly GCA_014332785.1 of Antheraea mylitta. Taxonomy (NCBI): domain Eukaryota; kingdom Metazoa; phylum Arthropoda; class Insecta; order Lepidoptera; family Saturniidae; genus Antheraea; species Antheraea mylitta. The sequence continues at coordinate 14,490,088 of JACEII010000008.1, read as the reverse complement.
TCGTCTCAAAAGTGTCATGTCCGCGTCCTAACACCTATTCTTTCATGCAAAATCCCTTTGAATTTTAGTTTCTTTTTTTTTTACAGCGTACAAAAAAATCATCCAGCACATTTTTTCCCTTTAATTCTCGGCTAATGATTTAAAATGTCCACCCATTGTAGATAGATATGTATGGATTGTAGAAAAAGTATTACTAGTTTATATTATATATTTATTCACTTTGAGTAGTTTCTTAGGCAACTTGAACTTCGTTGGTAGTATTTAAATCAACTCGTATATGTATCTTCCATGGATATAAGCACGGAATAATCATCTCTTTTTTCCGTGAATATAGAGACCTATGATTTACATACATGAAGAAATAAAAACTTTATTTAGGTAGATATAAAACCTTGACACAGGCCAATATTCCTGCTACGTCGTTTAAAGAAAAAGTTTCTTCGGCGCCACATTTAATTCTCGGCGTAACAAAATCTATTATTTTACTAAGGTTTTCGATTTGACTAGAATAACAGAATAGATTATATAATTAGATTTAATTTTCATTTATTGAAACTTACCTCTCTGGACGAAATGCAAGACGATAAAAATGCAGTTCTTCAAATGCGATTTCCGCAAAAATTATGGTATCTGCTTAATTTGCGTACAGATGCTATTCTCTGGGGTGGTACAGGAAGAACTATTTTATTAAATTATCGTGTTCTTGGAAAGTACTTAGAATGTGATAGCTCTATTTTTAAAACCACTAACATTTCAAGTTTTGTAAGGCAGCTCAATTTATATGGATTTAGAAAAGTTACTTCACATTTACAAGATCCTTTATGCAACTCCAGCAATCCGTATATGCATGAGTACGTTCACGATTATTTTCAATACGGAAGAGCCGAACTACTTAATAAAATAACTAGAAAAGCTTTGACTGTCAAGAAAAATTTTAAACCCAAGGTCAGTTTCTTAACTAACTGCAATGTTATATTAAAACTAAATACTATAAAGACATGATTTTTAACTCAATATTTTAGGGGTTCTATGGAAACATTGAACACTTACTGTTTATGACTCCACTAAAAAAAGCACGTCGGGCCTTAAAAGTTGCTCTTAGTAAAGCTGCTCAAGATGTGCTCTTACAGAATTCACCAAAGCAATTCAATAGTTTTAAATTGAAATATGAAGGTCAGATTTGTTTTGTTTTAATATAATAGAGGAATTACATATGATATATTTGAAAAATAGTTACACTTTATCAATATAATCTGCCAAATATTATCTAAATGTTTATTGGATTTCATATAATCACTAGAAAATATTTAGCAGTTTTTATAATCTACTTTACGTCTTCCAGATTCTCAAGATGGCATATATGAGGACAAGGAAAGCACAGAATTAGACTGGCAATCTGAAAATAATAATGTAAAACCAGATAATTCTCTTCCGAAAACAGGTTCATCCTCCTTCCTAACTTACCTATTTCCTTATTTTCACTCAAAATCCTTACCTTTTACCTTTCTACAGAAGTTGTACAAGAATATTCTAATAAAAGTATGGCAGAAAATAATCAATCTTGTGGGTAAGTGAACCATTAATGATGTATTGCAGATAGGAAGATTAATAAAAATGAGGTAATATTATGACTGTAATTATATAGTTTTGATAAATATATTAAAATTGTAATGAAATGTTGCTATTTTGTATTGTTGTAATATGAAAACTATGAATTTACAGAGAAAGAACATTTTTTTTTTTCAGTGATACATCTCAAGATAATGTGACATTTTTAAAAGAAGCCACAAAATTATCTCAAACATCTGATAATTTTACTGGCCAGTTCTTGAACATGCCAATACTTGATTCAGAACCTACAGAAAACTGTTCTAGTGTGGAACTATTAGCAGAATTCAATATTGACAATGATACTGATGAGGGAATTGCTAGAAAAATAAATGAGAATAAAAATATTCATAATTCATTGAACTGTGTCCTACCTTCTGTGAGCAATGATCAGAATGATGATGCCACAATGTCCGAGGTAATTTTGTATTAGACATTCAAATTTAATTTTAAATTATTTGCATTTATAATATACTAGCCTCTACCCATGACTTCGTTCATATAGAATAGTTACTAGGGTGGGTCAAAAAAATCAACTATTTTTTTTTTACAATTAATACGGAAAAATGGGTTACTAGGCACCTTAAAAAAATTCTCACCAAATATGAACTCTTAATTTTAATAGGAAGATCCTCCGCATCGCAGTTTTTCATTTTTTTCTCAGTCCAATAGAAAAAAATTCATTCCTCATCATTAATTGGTCGTACAGAAAATTTTTTTTTAAGAATTTTGTAGGAAATTTAATGCTCTACAAAAAAGGTATCTTATGTTTTTTCCGTAAACCTCACCATTTCACTAATATTGAAGATTTAAGATTGATTATTTTAAGTCAAATGTCACTTTTGTTTATGAATTTTATAACTCGACAAGAAATGGCTATTATTGAATGGGCAATAGAAATTTTTGTAGCAAATTAACTGCTCTATAAAAATGGTATCTTATGTTTTGGCGATTAAATTAATCGTTCAAAAGATATTCATCATCAAACTTAAAAGTAATCAATTATTCGTAAAAAATCAAAAATTATCCTCTACACTTAAAATTGTATTTAAATAATACCTGTAAGTATCGCTTAATAAATGAAGATAGATTATTTTTTTCATTCGTAATAATATTAGCAACAATACTATCTTCAACACCAGATTTATACTTCGTTTTATCGAATGTGTCCCAAAATTTTTTGAATCTGCCAAATATTGGAACATTTGGTCCGGATGATACTGGCCAATAGACTTCGAATGCACTCCTTAAAATGATCTCATAAATATGATGGCGACATGGTAACTAAATTAATTCTTTAATGAAATTTTCTCAAAACTGATAGATTAAATTGAAATTTTTCGATTATTTAATCAAAAACTCTTAAAATCGGTATACATGAAAGTTTGATGATGAATATCTTTTGAATGATTAATTTAATCGCCAAAACATAAGATACCATTTTTATAGAGCAGTTAATTTGCTACAAAAATTTCTATTGCCCATTCAATAATAGCCATTTCTTGTCGAGTTATAAAATTCATAAACAAAAGTGACATTTGACTTAAAATAATCAATCTTAAATCTTCAATATTAGTGAAATGGTGAGGTTTACGGAAAAAACATAAGATACCTTTTTTGTAGAGCATTAAATTTCCTACAAAATTCTTAAAAAAAATTTTTCTGTACGACCAATTAATGATGAGGAATGAATTTTTTTCTATTGGACTGAGAAAAAATGAAAAACTGCGATGCGGAGGGTCTTCCTATTAAAATTAAGAGTTCATATTTGGTGAGAATTTTTTTAAGGTGCCTAGTAACCCATTTTTCCGTATTAATTGTAAAAAAAAAAATAGTTGATTTTTTTGACCCACCCTAATAGTTACTTTGGGCTAACTCAAACAGGCAGGGAAGCTCACAATAGGAAAAAAACCCTGATTTTGAAATATTCTTCATTGATGCTCCGCTCCCATTAGTCTTAGTGTGATGATATATAGCCTATAACCATCCTCTATAAATGAGCTATATAACACTGAAAGAATTTTTCAAATCTGACCAGTAGTTCCTGAGATTATTATAGATTAAATATTAACAGGTCCCATAGCAGCCCTAGAGTTGTTCTTTTAGTTTAATCATGTTTGCTGGTTTGAATCCACATTGAACAAATCATTAGTTCACCTCCATGAAACTTCTATTCTGATCATTATGTTTATACTGTGAAGATATAAAACTTAAATAATTCTTCAGTAAAAGAGTTTTTTAACACCAAAGTATTTCTTTAAATAATACTGGGAACTATGTTTAGTTTGAAAGCAAATGAATTTATTCTTTAATTAAAGTGTAAATATATTTTACTAAAAACAAAATACAGAGGTTTTATATTCTACAGAATAAAAATTACCACACAAGAATACATGTTATTTTTTAGAATTATTAATATACATTATTATTGTATATTATTAGATTAATCATTTGATTTACATGAAATAATTTAAACAATAATTGAAAATCAAAAAAATTAATAATATTTCAGAAAAATAATGAAGAGTCCAATCATTACCATGGAGATTGGGATCAAATGTTAAATGACATTATGATAAACAAAGGTCCTAATCAGGAGTGTGGATCGGATTTGAAGGATCTCTATTCTCAGATCTCAATAACCATAGACCTCCTTAATGACTAAATAAGACAACTCATAAAATACCTTATATCATTTATTAAGTAAAAAATATATTATAAATTATTACTTCTTCTGCTTTTTCTTTTCTGCCTCTTCCTCCTTTTCCTTTTCAATTACAGACACATAAGAGTTAATGGTATCCAAATCCAACATTTGCATTGGTTGACCTCGTCTCATAACAGCTATTTCAAGGTTCTTTTGCCCAGATTGCACCACTTCAAGAAGAGCTCGAATAGCAAGCTGTAATATATTTATATATTTAAATTAAAACAAATTATAGTTATTAAGTATTATAAATTTGTTAAACATAAAATTCAGGTCTAGAGATCTGATTGACAATGTAAATAATATTACCTTCACTGCACCATTCTCTGTTGCAACTTCTTCAGCAGTGTAATTCTTTTCCAAAAACTCCCTAACAGTCTTTGCTGATCGTCCTGTTGCGTTAGCCTTCCACTCATAGTAAATGCCAGAAGGTTCAGTTTGGAAGAGATGAGGTGATCCATCATAGTCGAAACCTCCAATTAAACACGATATACCGAAAGGACGGCGACCGTTGCTCTGAGTATATTTCTGTTTGAGTCCAGCTATATATCTTGTTATATACTCTAAAGTGACAGGATCTTCTACAGTTAGTTTATGAGATTGACACTCTATTTGAGCTCTGTTTATCAAGATACGAGCATCGGCTGTCAAGCCGGCGAAAGCCATAACGACATGGTCGTCAAGAAGACAAATCTTCCTGACAGTCCTCTCTTCTTGTAACTTTGCGACAGATTTTTTTTCAACTCCCAAGACGACAACGTCGCCTCCTCTAACTCCGACCTAAAAAAACATTACTTTATAAATTCCTACTCTTCATCGAAAACACATAACCACTAAGCGCTACTTACTGCTGTAGAGCCCTTTCTTACGGCTTCTTGCGCGTATTCTACTTGCAACAAATGTCCGTCTGGAGAAAAAACTGTTATAGCTCTATCGTACCGAGCAGACATTTTCTTATTGTTTTAAAAATTTGTTATATTTAGCCTTATAATGAATTGAAGTTTTTAGTTTATTGTAGAAACCACAGACTAGTACAAACTAAATGACTGTTGAAATTGAGAGCCGATAGTGCTGCACTGTGAGCACAGAATAATATTACTCCTAGCGGAGACTGTGAGCGCACTTTATACAAGGTACTCTGTGGTGCTGTACTACACGGTGACAACAGTACAGTAGTATAAACAAGAGTGGTGAATGAGTGTACATAATCAATAGAACTTAAATCATTACCATTTTATTTGAATTTAAATTAAAACAAATTCTACATTTAACAAATTTAGATAATTTTATTATCAGAATATATTAATTAATTAATTATATAAAACGTATTAACAATGAAAAAAGGTTATATATAAATGAAGATTCAGACTTTTGTGATCATGGTTCTATAAATCTCACTATACTATATATAAGTCTCACTCAAAGAAGTCACAGAACTTCATTGTCTAAAAACAATGTATTAACGAGTACTTTTAATTACAAAGGTGCCATAAATAATACACCACGATATTTTATATAACATGGCAGATGATAGTATATATCTATGGCAGTAGCCGGTGAAGCTGTTAAAACCATGCACGGTCAATAGCGTAGTCAGTTCGAGAAAAAAAGTAGTATCTATGGTTAAAAAACGAATATAAGATTATCATGGTCATAATACTACCTACAAAACTATAATAAGTCCATGTATGATTATATGTTTTTTTTTACTTTATTTTTGGCAATCAATCTTTTAGATTATTACTGCATTGTTGCGTAGTCAATAATATTACAAGCGTCGTGCGATCACTTCAATATTACGTCTTGTGAGTCAATATTCTAACAAAATGTTGGCTCCCTTGTTAGACCTTCCAGAGCAGTTTTTGTGGCATCTCAGAATTTCATGCTCAGTGGCATTTTTTTTTTCGAAATGTAAACGCCGCGCTATTGATCTGGAAATGTATATATAGCTTCACCGAACTATTAAGGTGAGCGCTGAAGGTACTCAGCAGATTTGGGATGTTTGGACGACTACCTCATGGGTGCACGGCACACCTCGGCTTGGGTTGTCGCCTGTTTTGTGCAAAAATCGCGACCTATGTCCGACTCGCACGGACTAAAACCCCACGGTGTACCGACAGATCGTGTTGTTGGGACTGCAAGGGATCGTTCCAGCTATTCAATCTTGTAGAGCCACCCCAACGGTCCACCCGGCGGAAGGTGGCCGCCGTGCTCCTACCTATAGAGTGGCAGACTGGGTACACACCAGTCACCTCCCCTCGTCCGCCGGACCTGTGCAATGAAGGGATGAGCCCCCGACCCATCCCCTCAGGTCCGGCTACGGTGACAGGAGGAGTTGGGCAAAGCGCCACCTCCTCCTGCCGGTCCTCCGTTGGCGGAGACGGCCACATAGTGGGTCCGCCTCATGGACCCTCTCCGCTAGCTTCTTCTGCGAAGTGACCTCCTTGCAAAAGGAGCCCACCACTTGCCACGCCCGTTCGCTGCCGAGCATGGCCAAAACCACGCCCGGCAGCGTCCAATTCACCCCCACCACTGCCGCCAGAGTGCGGCGCTCTCAATTGCCTCGTCTCTTAATTCCCGGCTCCTTGCCTTAATTTCCCTGGGAGCCGGAGGTTCTCCACTATGTTTCCTCGCCGCCGTGAATTTGTACACGGTGGCAAGAACTCCTGCCTCCAGCTCCCAAGGAAGGGAGCCGGCGAGCGTAAAGGCAGCCGCTGAGGACACCGTCCGGTACGCCTGGATGGCCCTCAGTGCCACCGTGCGCTGTGCACTGCGAAGCGCGCGATCGTTGGAAGCACCAAAGGCGTCTGCCCACACCGGTGCTCCGTAGGCGGCCATCACCCATACGACTCCCATATAGAGTCGCGCACTCGGTCACTTGCTTCCCAATATATGTAGGAGGGCCGGGTGCCGGGTGCCGTCGCGACCTATCTTTTTTTTTTATGTGGGGTAATCCCTTGTGGATACCCACCCTCCCTGGGGAGATAGTGGGTTATGTCCGACTCGCACGGATTAAAACCCCACGGTGCACGTCTTCCGCTACTGTTGGGGCGGCACGAGATCTCTATAGACTTCATCGTGCCGCCCCAGCGGTGTGGCCCAGCGGCAGAAGTGCCGCCACCGGGCCTCGTCTTGTAAGGAGACAGTCGGGTACACACCGGCCGTCTCCTTCTCGTCTGCCGGACCTGTGCAATGGGAAGGTAGGGCCCCAGCCCCACCCGTCCCTACGTCCGGCTACGGTGGCGGGAGGAGGCGGTCAAACTGCCGCCTCCTCCTGCCTGTCCTCCTTTGGCGGAGACGGCCTTCGCGACCTATCTAACCTAAGCTAAGCTATCTAGGTATTCGTATATGAGTTATTGAAACACGAACGTGTACCAAGCATGCGTGCCTCAACTACTCCTATATGTATTTTGTGTCCGATAAATTCCTCTAAACTATATAGGATAGGATAGGATAAGGAAAAATAAGGGTAGAACTCTTTATCGTTTATTTCTCTGAAAAAGAAAAAAAAAAAGCGTGTAAGCGTGAAGGCGTGCACGTGTGTATAGGTGATGTCTGTGATGTTGTAGCAGTAATGTAAGGTTTTGTATCACTGTATCGCGTGAGCAGCGTATTCAAGGGCTCCACGCCGAGGGAACGAACCTAAGCTTGAGCCGCTGCCGAGGGGGGCCTGACCTGGTGTGCGGGAGCGAAATTTACCCCCAGACCACGGCGGCGTGATCTGTGGTTTCGCGGGCGTGGGCGTGAACACGCTCTGTTTGAAGAGACAGGCTGGTACTGATCGTTCGCTGACGTGATTGAATCAGGAGGGTCGGTAAAAATGTCTCGCGGTCGTCTTCTATACTACGCAGCATTGGGTACAGGTCCATAGTTCGCGGCGGATACCACTAACGGGATGAATGGCGGCTTTTTCGAAATAACTACGTATGAGTGATTTTATATACGCCCAGACAGAAGGCATCTCCAGGTCCCTATGGAGATCCTTATTCCGGACGTACCATGGGGCACCGATGATTTTACGTAGGGGTCGGTTCTGGAGAACCTGCAACTTTTGAATACGATTTTGCGCGTGTGCAAAGACCGGACAACTGTACGTCATAATCGGACGGAACTCATTGGTATTATTTTCCATTCACTTTACTTATGCACAATAAAGTAACTATATTACGTAAAACACCACCAAATTTACAAAATATAGAGTCAAATAACACAAGATTATGAATAAAATTTAAAATCCACTACCTGACAGTTAATCCCGCCAAAAACTCGATTATATGTTTTACTCTGTGATAAAGGTTTCAAATACGAAATATGTCAAAACATATAATAGTGAATCTGTGATGTCAAACTTCAAATAGCCTAAGCCAATATGGCGGCGGCGGTGAGCGAATTTGAGCCGTGGTTAATTGAGAAACTAAGATCTTTAAAAACGGATGAAGGGGTTTTTGGTAGTTACATTTCAGGTATTTTAGATAGTGAAGATACTGCAGATGATAAAAAAGATGCTTTAGAAGGTATATTGTCGGAGATAGTGGTAAGTTCACTATTATAGAGCACGCTATGCGTCGTTTATCATTAAATCAAATAGCTATATATATTTTACAGGAAAAAGATATTTCTGTGCATGTTCAAGAGATTCTAGAGAAATGGGAGTCATGTCGACCGAAAGAAGAAGCTCCAAAACCCGTAACAGATGTGGACGATCGCCTCGTCAAGCTTTTAGAATCTCAAGCGCCGGCAACTACAGCTCGTAGAGAATACACCGACGAAGAGAAAAAAATACGAGAAGCAATTCTCGCTCAATACAGCCAGCTTTCTGATAATGAGGTAAAATCAGTACATTGTAAACTTAACATATGTCATGCTATAATTTATTTATTATTAAACATAGTGAGTAATACTATTACTTACTGGAAAATAACTAAGGGGTATAAAAGCAAAAATATCACTCGGGAAAAATTTGAAAATCAGAGAAGATTACAAAAGTTTGTAGCTTACATTGAAGTACATACAACTAATTTGATTTTAGATTAAGTATAAATAAAGAACATACCGTCACAAGCAAAATAAAATATTACCATATATTTCTCATAGAAACTCCATTTTCAATAGTCTGGTGAATTTGTTAAGACCTTGCTGAATCAATAGCATACTCAGTTTGAAGAAAAAAATCTATTTTCAGGAAAAATAAATAGTAAATCTTTTTGTGGTTGTTTGCTGAATTAATTTTTTGAGTTTTACAATTTTATAGTCAATTATTAATTTTATTGTAAATAAGAAATTAATATAATAAGTTAATGTTTACCTGGATCTATTATACACTCAATATGTTAATCTTATTACTTATTAAATACAATAGATATTACAATATTGTCCTCCAATCTTATCCTGTGGATAAAAACCTAAGATTCATTATCAAATCAAATGGATAATCATGAATAGACTGTTTATTGAACATATAGTTTTACTATGATATAATATACATTATTCTAATTTGGAAATTTAAACCTAATAGTAATAATGTATGGCTTAGAGTCCATCTAGTATTATTCTATTACTGGTATTGTTTTTAATGGAATCATTAATTGTATAAAAAACCAAACCAATGTTTTTTTATAAAAACAGATAATTCGAATTATCTATCTTTTATAGCTTTAGTATATTTGTATTGACATAATAACTATTATTGTTATTTGTATATATTTAATGAAATTAGTATGTTCATTATTAAATTTAGTAGGTGTGTAATTCTGTGATCTTATTTGGAGTACTTTTTATGCTAGAAATGATTTGCGTCATCAAGAAATTGTAGCGTAAAAGACACCTTTGTCCGAAACACAATTTTGCAATAGATTTGTTTAAAGGTTATCTGTTGCTTAAATAAAATAATTATTAATAATTGACACTTAACATTCATGTAAATTAATTATTATATATATTCAGCTGTGTAACCCTATGCAATTATTTATTTAAAAATTAAATTAAAAATTTGTACTTTTAAAGGAAGATGAAGAAAATGAAGATGTGGAAGATAGTCGAGATTTGGTTAAAAACACAAATGCATCAGATGTAGCAGCTGCAGCCAGAGAGCGTCGTGAACAATCACGTCTGGAAGCTCAACGGAAAAAAGAGAAAGATAAAGAAGACCGGTAAGTAGAAAAAAAATGTTTGTTATTAATTGGAGTGACATGATTCTAAGTTTATTATAGAAACCAAATCAATCATAAAGTAATTATAGCATTACAAAGATTTTATAATATGGTCAATATAAAAATAAACAATTTTGATGGTTAAATGATTTAAATATTGTTTTGAAACACATGTAGTAAAAGGTTTTATTGAAGTTATACTTCTTTTGGCGCATTAGGGAAAAATGATGAGAGTAAAATCTCCGATGCGCGCGCACACCGTCACGAAAAAACGACACCCTAAAGTTATTACGATGCATGCGCACACCATCACGAAAAACCGACACCCTGAAAATATCTATAGTCAACATTTTGTTTCTTTGTAGTTGTTGTTTGTATTTCTTTGTATTAAAACTTTCAATGTATTAAATGGAAAAAAATCTATTGTTAGTGTCGTTTTTTCTACAAATGTAGAGAATAAGGCAAAAGATAAAAAATTTGAAATGATTTTTATCTTGTTACGCCAAAGAAATATAACTTCTAACACATGTAAATAAGTACACACTTTTTTTTAATAATAATACATGGAAACTATTTCTATGTAGAAAAAATAAATATAGAGATTTTAATGTTTTTTGATAAATCTAAAGAAAGCTTGTATTGCTCTTCAGGGAGAAACAAAAACAATTGAAAGAGGAAAAAAAAGAAAAACGCAAGACACAAAAAGGTGAGAGGAAAAGGTAGCAATTTAAATGGAATTGCAGCCTTGGGGCTCTTATTGTGATTGTGTTAAGGCACCTAGGTATTGACTAGATATGTTTCAATGCTGAGTAATCTAGTTTAGTTTTATTAGTTGATTAATTTTAAAAAATATGGTTTGTCTCATGAGTGACACAAAATTAGTATTTTTTTATTAAATGAAATATTTGTATTGTTGTGTTCTCGTAAATGACAATCACAATCAATTTAGTTCTGGTTCTAATATTTATTTGTAAAGAGCTTGTGAATTTTCATATGGCTGTTTCAAGTACTTTGTTGTTATAATGTTTTGCTAAATAAACAAAATACAAAATAAAAAGAGTCTACTTAATATGCTGGTCTATATTCTAGTGTTATAGATACATAACATCAAGTACACCAAATATTTCATGATATTTTTTTTATTAATACTTCTTGAAATTCTTTAAAAAAGGTTGAATGTTAATTTAACCCTTTGCCTTTATGTTATGACTTAAAGCCATTTAAAATGTTGGTGGCAAATGAGGGTTATGGCTCACGAATTGTTATGCTCTCAATAACAGCAGAAAATCGTGGTTATGACTTGCTGTTAATGAAATGAAAAAACTTTGAATGGAAATTATCCATATTTAAAGGGCATTTGGAATATATTAGTATTTATTTTAACTATGTATAAGTCGTATTTACTACCTTCCATAATGATTCATTTTATGTGAAATAAGGATTATGAATAAGTTTCCAAAAGCCATAGATTCCTGGTTTTAAAACTGCAAATTTTTGCTCCTCTAGTGCCCGGTTTCTGAGATACTCGATTAAACTACCAATAGTTATTGACTCAACAAAATTATCCGTAAGATAAACTGACAAATAGCCTGTTGAGTTTTACTGACATTTATCATATGACATTAGTGTTCAGAAATACAATTTCACAAGTTCGCGAACCAATACCACTATTGAGCAGATAACCTACAGTTAAAGTACTTAGAAAGCCGGGCATTAATGATGAGACTTTACATCAAAAAAGTTGAAGAAATTTGATGTATCAAATTTCATTTGTTTTATTTTTCTGATAAACAATCCTTTCTAAGCTAGTAAACTCTTTGTTTCGAAAATGAAGTCTGGGTTGTGAATTTAATGGGGGCGATAATAATAAAATAGGAATGTTGCAAGAGATTACTTTAAACTAATCTACTTATAAAAAAATGTCTTCTAAATTGCAAGCTTCACAATAGTTAGGTATTTATTTAGAAACGAAGGAAGTACGATATATCTTAAAACTTCAATGAAGAATCATTTGATTTGAGTTTAAATTTTTGATTTGATTCGATTTAAAAGTCATTTTAAAAATAAATATAATGTATATTTCAGTAAGTATCAAGAAGTGTCTCAGTATTTTTTATTAACAGGCAGGTATCGTTTAAAACAATTCAGCAATTGTTTTGAATGCCTACATATATTAAAACAGCAGCAAATAACCTATATATGCTTAGTCATTAGTAATTATTATTATTTATTATTACTAAAATAAATTGTGTAAAATTTATAATAAACATTATATATATATAAATACTCTTTTATTTTATCCAAATCTCTCGAAGATTTATAAAGAAGAAAACGGTCTAAAGTTATTCAAAATATCACATTATTTTTGGTACAATATTTTTTGATACTATCTTTTCTCCTTAGCAGGGTTATTGTTATCCTTTAAATTTTCTGTAACGATAAAATTGTGTGCCCCTCCAGCATAAATTTGTATTATTTTTGCACTGGTATCTAATTCCAAGGGTACTAATGTTGGGGTTTTGACATGTTTTTCTTCATCAGGCTGAATTATTCCAGTGTTAGCGTGTTCATTCCATCCCCATGCCCATAGGGTATTATCTGTGGCCAGGCAGATTGTGTGTTCTGATCCTAATGCAATATCCTTAACCTGTCTGCCATCTGAAAGTAATGTTATAATTATAATCTGTTGGATTTCTTTACTTTATCATTTTCAAACTATGAACAATAATTTAGAATAGAATAATAATAAACGCATGTATACACAAATGAAGTTCACATTTCAAGTGAATATATCTTTTTAATTAAAAAAAAAAAGTTATTTTATAGTGGACACCTATAGTTCATAATCAGTCAAGAGTGCCCCCTAGATGCAAAAAGTCTATGCATCCCTGATTAAAAAAAAATATATAGTAGATTTATAGATGAATGTATGAAGAATTGCAACATGAAATTGTGTTTAATATGCTTTTGTTACAAGTATATTTATCTATTTGGTAAAAGCAGTTGACATATTGCTAAGGTGTGATATTATTATGTCCATGACTCACAATTACAATATGAGACATTTGTTATCAAGATTTACCCACCTACTTCTTTATGTCATAAACTTTTAATTTTTAAACAAAAAAAAAAAAATACAATTTTTGTTGTAACAGTGATATTACTATGTGTTATATAGTTTGTATATAACAATATACATAAGTTCTTAGTAGGATCTTAATGAGCTATTTAGTGACATATTTTTAGTCATCATTTTGCACTGTTGACTGTATAGTGTAATATTTGTGGTATCTTACATATTATAACTTGGTTATTGTGCACAAGGTGAATTGTAACTAATATTAAGAATCACATAGTGTGCTTGTTTTATTTTCACACCTGAACTAAATAACAGACCACCATGACAATTTGTATACACATTGTCAGGGATACAAATAAGGAAGTTACCTTACATCCAGAAAAGATGTACCATTCCACAGGGATCAAATCTACTATACCACCATATGCAAAGCCGCAAGCAAAAGCTAATGGGAAATAAAAATTTAGAAAATGAATTCTGAGATGTGACAAAAACTCAATAAAAAATAACAACAAATGGTCACTATCTTGTTAAAGCACAGAAGTAATTACTAGACACTTTATAGCAATTACCCTCCAAATAAAAATGGTAATCATTATCAAGTTATCCTAAACTTTACAATCAAATATCTAAATGTATCCTATGCTTGGAAATGTTCATTAATCAATAATTTACTATTTGTGGGTACAAAATACTTTTAGTTATTAAAAAAGGTACTACCTGGTAACTTAACATGAGTGTGCTTTCCACTAAATGTAACATTTGTAGCTAATTGTCCATAACGATTTGAGCCCCAAACAATAAGAGTGCCATCTTCCAACCATAAGAGTACATTTGACCAACCAGTCAACAGTTTTTTTACATTTTGCCTTACATCAATATCTATCTTTTGTGGCACATATACTTTAGGATATAATTTTGTGCCAAGAAGGAGCTGGCCATGTTTATTGTCACCCCATACAAATAAAGCGTTTTTATCAGTGCTCCATGCAATACTATGCCTGTGTCCACATGCAATGTGTGATATCTTGTCTAGTATGGGAACTTTTTCAAATCTGTCAGAAGACAATCTGTCTTTGCCTAAACCAAGTTGTCCATGCCTTCCACAACCTGTTATCCATACTTCACCCTTTGAGTTTAAAATAGCAGTGTGTCTTAACCCCATAGAAACAGCACATGCATTGACTTGAAGTCGAATAGGTTTAACATTTGCTGGGAATTCATTTCTGGGTAAACCAAGTTGACCATGACTGTTAGAACCCCATACAAAGAGGAATTTATCATCAGTTACACCACAGCTGAAGTTCCAACCACATGCAATATTTGTAAAATGGATGCCACTCAATTTCCATGTTCTTTCAAAGATGTAAACTTCATCTTGCCTGGCTAATTGTCCATCCAAATTCCATCCACAGGAATAGAGTTTTCCTTCAGTGTCTATAAGAAGAGTGTGAGCACCTCCACAAGCAATCTGTTTAATTTTATTTTCATACAATTCTATGGTTACCTTACTTGGTTTCTCAACTTGTTCATTTACGATACCTAAACCAAGTTGGCCGTGTGAGTTAGCGCCCTGAAATTAAAATAAATTACATTGTTTAAATTTCTATAATTGTTTTGGTTTAAAATTATATTTTGATAATCCCTTATAATTAATTGAAACTTTGGCTGTAAGCATACCCATGACCACAACATTTCAATTTTTCTATAATCTTTCCGGAGTATATAGATGCAACATAATATTTTATTTGGTTATATTCATAAATGTTATCTATCATACATATTCCAGATAAAGTTCATAATAAACTCAATGACGTTTGTTACAGCATTGCCTATGTATTTTCCAAATTCCCGAAAATAAAATTGATATACCTCAAATTAGGGTAAATAAAAATCTTGATTCATCTAAAAATCCAAATATTATTATTACAAGAAGAAAAGAGTTTTAAAAGGTGACAGTGGAGTGATGGAATCGTAAGAGGTATGCATTTTGTGGTTTGATACAAGCATATATAAATGTAAAATTGATAATCTTGCTTTAATGACTTTCAAAAAATGTAATTTTATAGTTCCAATGTTGTATTGAGTGTATGTTTTATAGATTCTTTATAAAATCAAAATACTCTTTATTCAATTTAGGCCCTGAAAAGGCAAACTACCACCGGTCCGGAATACAATCCAGTCATCGAGAAGAACCGGCAAGAAACTCGATCTGGTTTACCCTTATAAAAGTATACACAGTCTTGCTAATACTGTAGAAGGAGCTTGTGGAAATGTTAGTGCATATATGCGACGTGCGTGATTTTGTGGGAGTTTTTATGAGGACTGTTTTTTGTTTATTCACATTTTTAAAGATATAGCCTTCAAATTATAAATTGATTGTCATTGTAGTGTATAAAACTAATATTTGAGCACATTATTGTGTAAAAATTATTGACATTGTGTCAGTAGTACGTATATAAATTTATACATATAGATTCTAGTCGAGCAGTTTTAACTTATGAAACATATCCATCAAGATTATGCTGAGAAAAAACATGTATAGTATGAGTTCATCTTTTGTCACCCAGTTTTCGTGTTATCTATTATCGCAGATTTATTTTCTTATGACAATCATGCTAAAGAATAAACATTACAGATATGTCAAAATATCAATTTACCCAATGTGATGATACTTATAAAACAACTGATATATGTACTATGAAAATTTTAGTAAACTTTACATATTTTCTTAGCATATAACTAGCGAATCTCCACAAAATTTCTAAGGGTTTAGATTGCCTCCAATTATAGGGAAAGCTCTACAAATTGGCAGCCCTGCTTTATGTTGTCTGTATCCACAGATTAAGGCCATACATACATTCTCCTTGGACCACGAATTATAGATATTGTATATTGATATAACAATTAAAACATCGTACATTATATTTTAATAAATATCGTAAAATCACTATGGTCGCTTGTATTATTTTCAGAAATATTCATATAAGGATTGTTGAAGATGATAAAGTCAAATAAGGGAATGTGATATTTTAAATTAATAATATGTAATTAATTGATTCTTATTGGAATATTAATAGTTCTCGATTGTAAACTTTGAGAAATACACTTTCAATATAGTAGGTGTCGTTTATGTGTCGATATAAATAGGTTGACTATAGAGGTTAGACAGAATAACGATGTTATAAGGATGATTAGCGTAACTTGACTTTGATTTTAGATTAGATTAGATTGTTAGATCATTGTTTAGGTCTTAATTAATTATCTGCATATTGCAACTGCTTGCGGCTTCACACATCTTATTTATTTAACAATTGTTTTCTATTCGTTATTTTATTTTATTAAAATATGTGGATATTTTAAAAATTTTAAATGTTTGATTGATAATTTTAATAATTTATCGATTTTGGGATGACATATATTTCTCGTGTACAACGTTTCATTACAGTTTGATGAAAATTATATGATTAAATTATAATTTTAATTAGGAAATGCAAAATGCAAAGGAAACCGTCTGAAAATGGAAAAAATATATTTCGCTTCTTTTGTTACTAGTTATAAATCTAACAATTTAGGTAGATATCGAGCAAATGACATCAATCGTTTTTATGAAGCCGTGAGATGTAGCAGCGGCCGATAAATTGTAGGCAGATGTGTAATGTAATATTCATTCTAGTACTTGAATAGAATATCCGCAGAATAATGCCCTTATCAATAAAATATTTATAAATTCTTTATTGACAATTCTTGTATCTTGCCAACTAAATACTATAGATTTCTCTTTCATAAAAATCGGTCTTTCGGTTTTTGAGTTAAATTTGGCTTAACATACCGACAAACAAACATTTTTTTTTATTACTACTTCTATTCTCATGCTTTTATCTAGTACTCATTCTTAATTTGTGCTATTCGTAATAGATATATACTAGAAATTATTAAAAATTACAAAGAGAACTATACATTTACTACTGACTTATTAGGTAGCATTCAGTCCGATATTAATACCAAGCTAAATTAATTTAGCTTGGTAAAACAATATTAATTAATCTATATGACAGACATAAAAGTATAAAAATAATATGATAATAAATAAAAGTTTGAATCAAATTGGGGCCTTAAAAACCAAAAAAGGAAAACTATTACTAGTTAATTTTCTTTTTCGAACTGGCTACGCTATTAACATAGCAAGGTTTTAACAGCTTCACCGGACTACAATTACTAGTTAAATATATGTATATCTAATAAGGAGTACTGAGTATTCCGATAATAAATATATGGAGGAGTTGTTGAGGCGTGTATGCTTGGTACACATATACGTTTCAACAACTCATACATATATGAATAGTTAGCTAGGTTAGCTAAGATAGGTCGCGATTTTGCATCCAACAGGCAACAGCCAAGCCGAGGTGTGCCGTGCACCCTTGAGCTGGTTGCCAAAATAAAATCGGCTGAGTGCCTTAAGCGCTCGCCTTAGTAGTCCGGTGAAGCTGTTAAGACCTTGCTGGGTCAATAGCGTAGACATTTCGAAAAAAAAAGAGTACTGAGTATAAATAAATATAAACTTTGTGGAACAATTTTTTTACATAAAACAAATACCAAGTACCTCACGAAAAATATCATGGGTTAATGAGAAATAGGGGGCATTTAGAATTTTCGACAAAAGACGCTTGTCGCTCCAATCACGGTTTTGGTTACAATTATCTCTAAGATATTTGCGTGTTTGAAACACTTTGTTAAGTGATTAATCGTAGTCGCATTCACATGTGTTGGATTCTGAAGTTTACGTTGTTCGTGGTATTTGTTGGAGTTTCAGAACTTGGAAAGTTTATTCCTAATATTGAAATTTAGATAATAATGCTACATGTTCTTAACACGCTGCTTCGGTTAGGTAGGTACGTATAATACGTACATTGTCGTATTAAACTACTTCCAGTGAATTATGTGATAATTCCATTGTACGTCTATAACCTCATAAAAATTCTTAAGGTTCTTGGGAACTAATTCTAGTACAGATTTGGAAAGTTATCAGAAGCGCAGTTTGAAATTCGCGGGATACAGAATATTTTTCCTTCTAATTGAAGAGGAAATTTTAGAATGGGAACGAGATAAATTCCCCCAGGCGAAGTGATCAATATTGTAAAAAATAATTAGTAAACATTTTTACGCAAATGACTGTACAAAGTATATAGAAGTTACAGTTACTTATCTACTGAATTAAAAATATGCAAAATTATAATCTATTGCTTAGAATTTCTCTGAGCTTTTTTTACATTATAACAGCAATGTAATTTTTAATCCAAAGAAATACATATTTTTAATAAATATTATGAAAATATCTAATCTCTGTAAATGCACAAATCAGTGCAACGGTGCTTCTGAGAAACTTAACGCTATTTTCACTCGCAACGGAAGCCGATATAATGCATGATGCTTGTTGAAACTTAACCTGTTTGAATAAAACACACTTTACACAATACTGTGCACTTGGAATTGTTCGTACGCGAATGTTTATACACTAACATTCTACAATTATAAAAATTATATCCTTACTTTCCTCAGACGGGTTAGCTAATTTCAAATTTCATATATTTATTGTATAAATTTAATAGGTCATTTATGTTAATCGTAAGGGGAAATTTTTTCAGGATTATTTTTTATATATTTTACGAAAATACATTCATATACAATTGCAATGTAATTATGAAATTAAGGAAAGAACATTTCTCGATATACCAATCTTTATAAATTCAATATAACATGTTACTTTAGACGTAGCTTGTGAAAGGGCTGCGCCTTAAAGAAAATATACACCTAATCAAGAATGGGTGAGATAGAAAATTGGATTGAATTTCGATGTTAATTGAACATAACAGATCTGGATGATATTTTTTAAGGAAGATATGTACAGTATTATCATTTAAAGTGAAATCACCGATAGGACTTGTAATTGTTTTATTGTATCTTTTTATTAACTAGCCTCTGCTCACGATTCGTCCGCGTAGTTATAGTTTGTTTGGGCTAAGGCTAACACTTAACGGTAGCTCTCAAGAGGAAAAAAAATCCCGATTTTGATACATTTTTCATTGGTGCTTCGCTCATATTGGTCTTAGCGTGATGATATATGTATATAAATGAGTTATATAACGCTGAAAGAGTTTTTCAAATAAGACCAGTAGTGTCTGAGATTACCCCCTACAACTTCACAAACTCACATCGTCACAAATTTTACCTCTTTATAATATTAGTATAGATATATCCAGAAGCTTTCTGTGACTTCCTAATAAAAGAAGTTCCATATTAATGTCTACACTGCATTCTTATTTTGTGTATAAATTTACTTTGAACTCATTCTTGTATATGTAGTCAATCATTAATAGTAGAAAAAAGATTTTAAATGTTAATCAACAACTTTCCGCGATGATTTCTTTTAAGTAAATAAAACGTTCTAAAACTGCTAAAATATTAAGTATTTACAGTAACAATCTATATATAATAATTATGGTCTTATATATTGTGCCAACAGTTTTGTACTTCAGTGTGAAATCTTGTGGCGATTTCTAGTTTTATGCAGGTCGGTGCTCAATATTTCGCTTGCATGATTTTAATTTCCAGTTCAGACGCTCCCCCAGGCGACGTGCCTCAGCGGGACGAACCGACCTTTCGCATCGCTTGTTTTAAATTTACTTAAGTAAAATTTTCTAGCTTTTAAATGCAGTCTGTAGCTTGATTAATAATCTATCCACGCCTATATGTGTGTATATTGTATAGGATATGTCGAAGATATTCTATATAACGTCTGTGATTGAGAAATATAATTATCATTATTTAGGTTACATTATAAAATAGAACAATGACTTTTCTTATATACTTATTTAATATGTATTTTTATGCTCTTCGGGTTTCAATAGCTTCCAGTTTTTATCAAAAATTATGTATTTTTAATGTTATGTATATAATATCTCTGTAAAATTTTGATAATGTTTATTAATTAGGAGGTACACGAATGTTTTAATAATCTCTTATATTCCTCATAAAGAAGTAGTAGGAATAGAAGAGTAATATTCTCGGGAAAATATATAGAAAAAAAACTAGTATAATCGTGTCAAAAATAAGGTAAACCGTCTTTGCTAATGATATATTATGACAGTTCCGAATTAAATTAAAATATGTACCATAAATCAGTGGACAATAAACGATGGTTAATTACTTCAGCTTATTAGAATATTCATTCTTTAAACATAAATATAATTCGGTTTTATAACTCTGATTAGAATGTTTATCAAATGAAAAAAAATGTTATTGTCTTCCAGAGGGTGGTGCTTAAAATTTTCTTATTCTGTTTTATATAGCGGTTTCTACTAATGTCAAATTGCTTGCATAAAAGTTAACACCTGTAAGATATCTTTGATGACGTAAAAGAGATATGCAATATCACTGGTCGTTAAATAATTAAAAATGATAAATATATCTATAAATTATAATGAAAAAAAAAACCTTATTCTTATATTGTATCTGATAAAAATCATAGCTTCTAACTATTCAATATTCATGTTTAAGATAATTTTTTGAAAACACGAAATTGGTTTTAATTTATTTATGTGATTCCTCTATTATCAATATTAATATTATACGTTACAATTATCCTAATCAGCACAAGTGGTTATTGTTTATATAACTAGGTCAATAGTTTATTAAACTTTTGTTTGTCGTATTTGAACTGTTTCATGTAGGTATGTATATAACATGTCGGGATCATTTGCTATTTATGCGTATGCCGTAAAGTTCAGATGGAGGCCACAAAATACGTCATTTCAGTATATCGTTCGTTTTATATCCTTTTTGCAGGAATACGTAAAAAATGGATACGATTATTTATTGTCTGTACGTAGGGGCAATAGCAGGATATGATATAGATGATATCAAGAAATTTCTGTTCTTATAAATATTGAATAGTTACTTGACTTCAATGATTGTTATGACTGCTAGCTGATATATAGTTTATTTCGATGTATATGGTACCATCTAAAACCAAGAGTACCAACTATTTGGTACATAACATTTAAAGTTATGTTTTTTTTTTATATTATAGGAGGCAAACGAACACATGGGTCACCTGATGTTAAGTGATCACCACCGTACATAGAAACCAGCAACACCAGAGGAGTCGCAAGTGCGTTGCCAGCCTGTGTTAGTGAGGAAGGGGAAGGAGGAAGGGGAGAGAGGGAGAGAGGTGGGCCTCCGGCGCTCTCACTGACCGAACGAAACGCAAAAATGCAAGCACCGTTACTTCACGTCGGTGTGTACTACCCCGGACGAGCCGTCCCATTCACGCCGAAACCAGTTACAACATTGCAACTTGCTCTACCATCTACAAAACGTTCTAAGTTCTGGCAGTCTTCTTGGTTTGCTCATGCCAGGCTTTATAGTAGCATTCAGGATCCGATTCATTTACACAACCCGTAATAAGTACCTTTTTATTATATGGGGTAAAACATCTCTGTTTTATGAAGTCTGTCAGTAAATGGGTGAATTTTATCATATGTTATCAGAATGCGTCCAGACCATGGAATTGCACCAAAAAATGCTCTTAAAGTCTTAAAGAGATGGTGGACAGGTTAATATTATATTGGGAAATTCTGAGTCGAATGTGACTGGAATAAATTATAAATTGGTTTCCTTAAATTCTAAATGTGAGAATCAAGTTTAATGCTATATGAATCCAACTGAGTTACCTTATGATGCTCGCATAGTCATCACGGCTATATTGAAGTTTCGTTGAACTAAACACAAAAGAAAATCGCCTACAGCCTTCCTATAAATCTATACTAATATATAAAGCTGAAGAGTTTGTTTGTTTGTTTGTTTGTTTGTTTGGTTGAACGCTATGATCTCAAGAACTACAGATCCGATTTAAAAGTTTCTTTTAGTGTTAGATAGCTCATTTATCGAGGATGGCTATAGGCTACATATGATCACGTTAAAACCAAAAGGAGCTGAGCACTAATAAAGAATGTCTCAAAATCGGGCTACTTTGGAAGCTTCCGCTGCGTGTTAATGTCAGTATTATATGCGTTGCCATGGTAACGCGATAACATTCTATCGAAAATATTTTCATGGTTTATTTTGTGTTCCTATTCAAAAGGTTTATTCTACGTTACTTTTGTTTCCAATTTTTAATTATACGTGGTACGTTTATATCGGAAACATTTCTAAAGTTTATTTTGTGTTGCTATTCAAAATGTTTAGTAGTAATAATATTCGTCCAATAAGATAGTCGAAGGAATTAATCTATACAGCCAATTCTGAAGTTGTCAATATAGGTATTTTTCTTCTATGTCCAAGGTAATGTTAAGGTATAAGAGCCAAATACTCTATATATTTTGTAAATTTTTATATTCTTAATTTTCAAGACCACAGAGTTCATGGTTCGTGGTATTATTTTTCTTTCATTTCACTTATGCAAAATAAACGAACCATATCACATAAAACGTCACAAATTTAACACAATATAGAGACAAATAACACAAGATTATTAATAAAATATAAATCCACTAGATGACAGACTAAAATTCCGCCAAAAACTCCTCAAAAAAATTATTTCTACTTTAGTTTTGTTCCCAATTCTTGATTTGTGATATATTACGTGTAATAAAAGTCAAGTGAGTGTATTTTATATTAGAAATATATGAGATGCTACAAATATCAACATTTTTTTTTAATTCTATCGATATGTCTGTTGTGTTTTTTTTATTTGTTCCGGGTAATCTCCGAAACGGCTAGACCTATTTGAACGGGAATTTTACGGGCAAATAAGTAACTAATTGGCTGTTTTATTTTAAGCTAGCGGATTCAGCAGACGTTGCCCGCCCTGATAATAAGACAAACTATACCTATACCTTGCCCAAGAATCATTTTATATATTGGTAAAAACGACATGAAGATGCGTTCTGTAGTTTTTGATCTTATCGCGAACATACATATAGACAGACGTGGAATAGGACTTTGTTTTACACTATGTAGTGATAAACTGTTATCCGTGCATTCGTCGTTCGTGTGACGTGCGCTGTACTGGACTCCAAGAATAAATATATACATATGTATATGTATTTATGCCAAAAGGCAGCAAACAGGCTGACGGCCCACCGATGGTAAGTGGTTACCATCGCCTATGAACAACTGCAACACTAAGGGCATCGCTGTTGTAATTGAAAGTCATATGTTTATATTTGATTTAAATTATAGCAAGGTATGATAATAACTTAATTATATCGACACTATGGACATATTATATCTATATAATAAAAGGTTTAACACATATTGTTCGGTAATGTTTAGCTTAATATTTTCATTACTTTCTTATATAGTGTAAGTGAGCACTGAGGGTTATATATAACAGTTTAAAGTTACAGTTATGTGGTTGAAGATAAATCCCATTCCATTCGATTCACTATTAGTATTCACATATATAATGTATACGTTACCTGTTACAGTAGATGATGTGCGTGTGATACTTACAGTTATTTTTGAAAGAGTATTATTGTAATTTACACTAGATGTGTGATCACAATTTTAAACATCTAATATATTTTTAAAAAAGGCGTGCGAAGCCGGGGTAACAGCTAGTCTAAAATACAAAAATCCAACAAGATTTATATCTTCATGTCAGCTTGTAAATATTACGATTAAAATATCTCAATAGCAGAATTTTCAAATACTTTATATGATATCACCAAATTCTCATATGATATTAAACGACGCTGAGACCTATGAAACATAAAAAAAACAACCATGAAACATAGAGAACTGCCTCTGAAATGCATTTTCTGAAAGTAGCCTCTATGCGTCTGGCGACTGATTTTAAACTTGAGGGAGATAGTTAGCCAAGTGTGTATTTGAAGAAACATTATTATTATGCTATGGTTTTGTCACATACTCCTCCCTTACACAAAGATCCGGTTCATTGCATGGTATGATTTTGTGTAATTGGAGGCGGTGTCATCTGCCATCAGTTTGTGTAAAGATACGAAGTTTGTTCTAAAAATTGACAATATCAAAACGCTATTCACTCCGTTATGAAGAAGACACGTAGTAGTTTAATATAATGTAGTTTCATAGATATACGTTTTCACTTTTTACAAATATATTATCGCGGCAAATAACCGGCACGCGATACCTGTGTTGTTTCGAAGACATTACAAAAAAGTCAGCAAAGCATTACTGTCGGGAAGGTAACACTACGTCCCAATAGACCTCGTTGAATATTTAAGCGAGCCGCAATGCGCCTGGCATTAAATAAAACATGCCATCCGACCAAACTGAATTTTTTACGCGGATTAGTGACACTGCACCCTTAGGTACTGACTTTATGTTATATCCCAAGGTGCAATTTAGTTATCGCATAATTTATGTACAAAATCTTACCTTATCTAAGGTTGTCTGTAGAATTTATTCGTAAAATTAATAAAATACTGGATATATAAATAAGGTTTCGTGCTGTATATATACACGTAAAATACGAATATTTAAATATTAACATAGGTATAATTTTTTCTTCAAACAGTCATCATGTGATAATTAAATACATTTTGGAGCTATTTCTTCAATTATTGTAGAATAGCTGTACCCGCGACTTCGTCCGCATAAATTTTGTGTAAAAAACATAGATTAACAAAGTTCTGAGTTCTGAATGTATTAAGTCCATTTACTTATCTACTTTTTCTCGTAGTTAAGTCGCATCGTCTTTAAATCACAATAACTTTTGATAGAGTGAACCAATTTTAATGAAACCAAGAGTACATGTTACTCGAGGGTATGCTTTATAACCTTGATATTGTATCGTGACCGCAGGTACTTTAGCGGTGATACATATTCAAAAAGACTGACAGATATTTCTAAAATGAGATTTAGGTCAAAATCAAACAAATACTTTATTAAATTTAGGCCCTAAGAAGCACCTAACAAATGATTTTGTTAGTCACTACCTTTCCATTATGTTTTACGCGGACGGAGTCACAAACACAGCTAGTGCTTAATAAAATGAAATGTGTTCTTTGCAATGGAAGAAATTAAATGATTTGAAATTAATTATTTTTATTTATAAAATATACCATCGGGCACATTATTGTGTATAAAAAAAGTCTGCCTGTGATAAATTCATGTTTTTAACTGCGTTTAAAAGTTACTGAAAAAAATGTTCAAAATTATTTATAAATAAAGATTTTTACCTGTAATTGTGTGATGTGCATTACAAACACAACGTTAACCGGCTACCAGGTATCCTGAACCCTGTTTATTGATATATTGATAATTTATTGACATATTCAAGAACCGGCTATTCTAAAATTCTTGTTCTCCCAACGTTGCTGGCTCTTGTTCTAAGGTGTCGCAAAAAAGTCTAGTTACAACAAATTTTTGTCTTTTGTCCGTTATCCTGGAGAACTTCTTGCGTTTTATGGGACAAAAAGTATCCTAGATGTAATATTAGTTATCACTGAAGCAAGTTTCGTCAAAATTGGTTCAGTATTTCAGAGTGATACGTGTTCACAGGGACAGATAGACAGACAAAAATTGTAAAAACATTATTATTGGCTTCTATGTCGATAACATAGTCTACCCCGATTAGAATTTTCAAAAAATATTTAATGTACAGATTTGGTATTGTTACAGTTTTATTATAGTAGTATAGATAGCGCTTGCTTACATAAAACTTTAACATATAAATTATACAACTTACTAAATTACCAACAAATGCTTGTCAAGATTTTAAGCTCTGTAGATTTTTCTAAAAGTTATCTTATGGATATACAATTGAGATAAACAATATGTATTTATACACTACATGTTTACATAGATAGGTAAATAATATGATCTAATTTTATTAGGATTATTGAAAATCTGATTTTCTCGAAATTGAGTCTAGAGGTCGTACGTAAAATGTAAATTTATTGCCCTTCTGAATATAAAGTTCATGCTTCATTTTATTTTCAAATCTCAAATAGGCCTTGAATTTCAATTTTGTGTATTCTAATGAATTTAGTAAACTTGGATATCTTATAATAAATGTATATCTACTATAGGTTATCTTGGTCTGAGCATAGAGGTTGCTCGTAGTTAACATGGTAATAACAATATGTATGTTTAATTATGCTCTTGTGCTGTTTTTCAATAACTATTATCATAAACTGTTTCTTAACTTTTTTATATGTAGGTGGTAGAGCCACGCTGAAGCTATTACTGGCTTCAGCATGAATTGGTCGGCTTGTCCGGGGTACTACCACCCTCTCATAGAAAACCGACATGAAGTAACAGTGCTTGCAAGCGTTTCGTTCGGTAAGTGAGAGCGCTGGAGGCCCGTCTCTCCTCACCTTTCACCTCTTTTCTTCCCTTCTTCTCTCTCCACCCTAACACTGGCTGGCAACGCATTTGCGTCTCCCCTGGCGTTGCAAGTGTCTATGGACGGTGGTGATCATTTAACATCAGGTGACCAACCTGTTAATTTGTCTCGTATGATATAAAAATATAGGTTTTATAGCTCTTGACCAAACACGCTAACTCTAGAGGGTGAGTGGTTCCCTAAAGTAGTTGCCGGAACACATGTGGCCATGCTTAGTGATAGATTTTCAAACTAAAATTGGTAGCAAGAACAGCGAGCTTAGAAAAAGCTCTACAATCATACTATGGTGTCATTGCGTTGTTTTCGTTCACCGAAAGTTCCGGTTCATTCCCAGGTATTTGAACCTACATCGATGCCAAAACACTAAACCATCATCGTTTCAACTTGAATATAAGTTAAACAGTTTATTTGTGGTTTTGACCATACTTAGTTCGATCGATAACTAGATGGCGGTTACTGTCACGCCCCTACATGGTTGCCAGCTGAGTAGAATTTACACTGAAGTAATTGGTTTCTACGGTCCCCTTTTGTAGAGAAATAGTGCTTTTAGTGGCTGATAGTCCTTTCAGTGTTTCGGAAAATTCAGTTTCAGTTTTAAAGAGGCTCTCGTTAAAACAATTGTGTCCGAACATATTTATACTTACATACTTATATATTTTAAGATAACAGTCAAGTCGACTGAGTAATGAAACTTCTGTTTATATTGCGGTTTTCAAATAGTGATGCAAAAATTCGCTAAAAGAATATGACATACTGAGCTAGTATGGACTGAGCTTAATAAATGACTACTATAAAATGTTTTTTGTAAATCACCGTGTTTAGTGTAATTAGCGGTATGAATCATCTGACGTTACGATATATCTGATGCCTTCCGTCAGATTTAGGTCGGAGATGCTGTTAAGAACTTGCCAGGTCAATAGTCAGTTCGAGAAAAAAAAGCCTTCCGTCAGACAAACTATCCATTTGAGGAAGATAATTCAATATAGAAGTGTTTGATTAAATAATTAGTTTTATTAACTTGCCATCTACTAACGGAATGCTAATTTAATATTTATTTATAGAAAAATTTAATACTTTGTTACATAATATACAATACACTAATCGCTGTTTTAAGCACCTATTTATTTTTATTGTAGTAACAAAAAATGCTGTTTAGTAGAGTAATGTCGTTTTATGTTAGTGATTTTTTAACGGCTTTAATAGTTGAATCTGGCGAATAGCTAGTTTAAGCGATGGCAACATTGCTCCTGGCGATTATAGCCCATACCTATGAATCATTAACGGACTCCGTTTCAATTCTTCTATCAACCACTTGATTAAGTAATATTTTTTGTGAGCGTCGTTGATTTGTCAATGAAGTAATAAATAAATCTACACAATATATAAATTATAATTAATGATATTCATATTCTATAAACGAATTTAAATTATTATGTACTAATTTTTTTTATCTTTACATGTTATATGTAATAGTTATATATACACGAGACGTCGATTTATACTGGATGTTAGGTTAGACGCCGGCAATATTTTTACAGAGTATACATCAGTCGTTGCTGGTTCTAGTTCGATAAAAAAAAGGTGTTTAAAATTTGACCTAATTATCCCTAGAAAATCAAAACTGATTTTCACTTAACATAAGATAATTTATGCTAAAAACGTGGCGAATCACCGTACTCGGCGAGCGTCGCCCTTTTGCCGCACAGTCCGGTCCGCATCTCGCACCTCGGTTCACGCCCCGCTTACCATTGTCCGACCCTGCGGCATTCCGATAATAAGCAGTTACGTAATGATTAACCTTGAAAAGCGCCCGTTTAATTCTATTCATTGATCCTAGGTTTGATTTTTATACGCTTAAAAGTATAGTTCCCACACTTTTAAAAGTCTTAGAACAAGCCTGACCTAAAGTTATCTTTGTTATTTATTAGTATTTGTTTTGATATTATTATTTTATATGTTAAATGTGACTATGAAGTACGATCACTTTAGATATTGCAAGAGACTAACATAACACATTGTGTAATGGAATGTTATAAATATTAACTAACTATTAAATATAAAAAGAAGTAGTCGCAGCACATGGCAATATTAATCTAAAACACGAAGCTTATGAGCATAATATTTTCTATTTATAAAAGTGTTTTCTTGTTTGACGTGGTCCGCAGCGCGCTCTACATTTCCTTTACGCTCGCTCGCCACTTGCAAAGCTAGGAAAAACGGCTCGTTGCATTCAGCTTATCTCGCCATGCGGCTAAAGGTGGCTGGCTCTTTTATAAAGCTTATGCTTGGATTATTTACATACAAGCGGGAAATTTTATATATTCATTGAAACTGTACCTATCTAATTATGATCACATGTGGGTTTATTAATTACAGTTAATAAATACATGAAGGTTTTTGAAATAATCCATGTTTATTTGGAATATTCTTAAAACATTTTTACAAGAATTACACATATATACGGTACATAAAGTAACGAATAATTTTCTACTATTAAATACTTTATTCAGCTTTAAGACTTATGGCTTATGGAACATTACGCTATAGAACAGGTTATTATGACGACCATCAATAATTACTTATTAGGTTTTTATCTATAACATTACCAATCTTTAATATTGCTTACTGCACGTTCAAATTAGTATTCCAAATTCAAATTAATCTTATAACATAGATATAACATTTGTTTTCCTCAAAACCGATGAGGAGATGAATAACGAGTTATTAAAGAGTTCTTGAGAGGCTACAGTACTTCTGAAAATTAAAATTTATGCTTGTAATTTAAAAAAAATCTTTTCAACTATATAAAACGCCAATTGCATTGGTAGTTCAATTTTGTTAGCAGTGGTTATCCTTTGATCAATATTAGTCTTATGTATATCTAGTTACGATCTTTAAATTGAAATAATTTACTGTTATCTTAAACGAACTGCGAAGTGACGGTTCAGTGGGAATGTGTTGAGACGCGATCGACGTATATTAAAGTTTTACTATGAATCAGAGCTTTCCTTGAAAGAAAATATGAAGAAGACATAGCTCAGTGATTTGGCTTTTGATGTAAAAAATCGATAGGCGTGGTTAAACCTGACTGTTAGCGTGGCGACGACGCGACGATGGCATGCATACGCAGAGGACTGTGCGTAATCTCTCTTGCCGCACTGAACTCGCATATCTATCGTGTAATTTGATAATTTGACAATATCGATGTTTCACATCTGCCACGCGTCCCATGACGGCTCAATTTCTTTTTCTAGAGCCGATTTTGCATCAAGCACATGTAGCTGTGTTCAGGCAGTTGAAATTGGGAGTCAGTTCTTCTCCAAGCTTAACATGTTACCAGTATCTTGAGCTACATCGTGGACTAAAGTTAGTGTCAATCACATATAGCGATAATAATTTACAAGAAACAGCGTTTTGTTTTTGTGGCCATCCATGTAGAGAAATGAATTGATTCCAAAAAGAAAGCTACATCTGTTATATAAACCAGGTTCTACAGAACGATAAGTTATAAAAGTATTGGCAAAAGTAATTTGATAACAGAATTATTTTGATTACAATACACACATTGTTAATAATATATTGCGGTGCAATGAAAACACATATATTTTCAAGTTTCAAGTAAATAAATCTACTTTCTCATACGTAGAGAAAGCTCAATTTCAGTATAACACTTGAGAGCGAAGACCTCGAGTGGTAATATATTTGCGAAGGGTGAGTGCTCTTGTAAATAGAATTGTACCTTCTGGTCTGCTTTTGCTCTGTTAGTGACTAATCCTTGTTTTTAATCATTGTTGTGTTTTCTGTGT
This sequence comes from Antheraea mylitta, assembly GCA_014332785.1. Lineage (NCBI taxonomy): Eukaryota > Metazoa > Arthropoda > Insecta > Lepidoptera > Saturniidae > Antheraea > Antheraea mylitta. The sequence continues at coordinate 14,459,346 of JACEII010000008.1, read as the reverse complement.
AACAATATTAAGCATTCCTGTAAAACAATTAGCCATACTGAATGTTATTACTTTCTTATAGCTATATTTTATATACAGCACGTTTTTCAAAGTCTAAATATGTTGTACACGTAAATGTTAATTATTTGCCGAAGAGCGTCAATCCGTCGTATTTGGTTGTGTTTTGAATTAATGTTATTTGATTTAAACATTGGAATCATGTTATTACTGCATATTCATTTACATACATTTCAAGGTGGTAGAGCCACGCTGAAACTATTATTGGTTTCAACATAGATGGGTCGGCTCGTCCGAGGTAGCACTACCCTCTCACAGAAAACCGACGTGAAGTACCAGTGCTTGCATTGTTGCGTTTCGTTCGGTCAGTGAGAGCACCGGAGACCCGTCTCCCTTCCCTCTCTAACTTCTGTCCCTTTTTCTCCATTCCCCCAAACACAGGCTGGTAACGCACTTGCGACTTCTTTGGTGTTGCTAGTTTCTATGGACGGCGGTGATCGCTTAACAACAGGTAACCCGTTTGTTCATTTACCTCCTATATGATATAAAAAAAGATTTTATGTACCAATGAACTGTATTGGCTTCGAATTAATACAATCAATGGCATCATACGTATCTGGAGGATTTTGGCATATGAACTATTCTATCACTATTTAACGTTGATATTTACAGTTCACCACAAAAGAAGCTTCCTAAATCTCGTTATGTCATACGTTTTTTAATTACACATAATTTTAAATCTTCTAAAAATGTAACTAAAATATTTTATTGGATAAGATATTAAAATGGTACTACAAAACGTCAAAATATATTACAAATAACATATTATTCTTTATACTATTTAGAAGATAAACAGTTATTGTGGGTTATACTTCTTTATCCCATATCAAAAAGCTATATGAAAATAAGTTTTAGTGTTTACACTTGTTACGTATTGAGGTTATTTATATAAACGTCAGCGACTCATATTCGTCTGCTTGAATCTCGATAATCACAGACATATACACGTATAATAGAAAGAGAGGGCCGTATAATGGGTGTAATGATTTTTTCTTACGTGACGATTTTTACTCAACTCCTACCGCAAATCGCGGTAAGGAACGATTACGTAACATACATACAAACTACTCATTTCGATACTATTATACATTATATAATGTATATATCTGTTGTTGAATAGGAACCCTCAATTAGACACTGATTGTCCCGATAATAGATTGGATGCGGAGGCCACAAGAGATTTGTGGGTTATAAATCATTGTTTATATTAATTAAAACGTTCGAAATAGACAGACCATTAATATTCATATCCATAATTGATCTGATATAATTAGATATCATGTGATTAAATGTAAATTAGGTTAGCTATAACAAAATACGTGGCCCATTGCGTACTTAAAAAGAGGTACATATATTTTATATCTTTCAGTCCTCTGATTAAAAAATCACTAAAATAATCAGATAACACAAATACAACCATCCAAAAATATTATATATGAATTGTTTTTTCGCAAAAGCGCCAAGCAAAACCTATCCCATGATAATGTTATTACGATTCTATTAACTTTTTATTCAATAAAATTACCCGATTAGTCCTCCCACGGCAGCGGCTCAAGCCTAGGTTCGATCCCTCGGTAGGGAGCCCTTGAGTGCGTTGCTTGTGCGATACGGTGACACACAAATATACATCACCGCTACAACACTACACGATCACCTCCACACACGTGCATGCCTACACGTTTACACATGAAAGTGGAATGGTTTACTTTTTTTTTTCCCTTATCGAACTGAAAAACTCTCAATTTTCCGATAATAAATATATGGAGGAGTTGTTGAGGCTTGTATGCTTGGTACACATATACGTTTCAACAACTCATACATATATGAATAGTTAGCTAGGTTAGCTAAGATAGGTCGCAATTTTCCATGCAACCGGCAACAGCCAAGCCGAGGTGTGCCGTGCACCCTTGAGCTGGTTGCCAAAATAAAATCGGCTGAGTGCCTTAAGCGCTCGCCTTAGTAGTCCGGTGAAGCTGTTAGGACCTTGCTGGGTCAATAGCGTAGTCATTTCGAAAAAAAAAAAACATTCAATGAAACATATTTTAACTTTTAACCCCAAGATTTACGTCAGCACGGTTGTTTATAGAGATTTAAAAAAAAAAAAGAAAAAGGTATGGATGGATGGACTGTGTGAAAAATGATATGTTCGTAAAAGGTGTGAATACTGAGATGACATCTGACAGGAGAGAATGGAAAAGAAAACATGTTGTACCGACCCTACTTAGGTGGGATAAGGGTAATGCTGGTGATGGCTGTTTATAGATATTTTAATTAAAAATAGTTCGCCAATGTTTATGATTATTATTTGACTGTAGTGACTGACTTACATCAAATCTCTACAGGACTGGCTCTCAAGTCCAGATTTTCAACTGAAGGCGGTCTTGCTAAGGTCAGGCTGGGGTTGAAAAAGCCCTACCACAACGCAATAATTTTATCACGATCTTCTCCTTTCACCAGAAGCTTCAACTCTGTTGCATCATTATTTCTAGACACTCTATCAAGTAAAAAATATTAGGTTCTTGTGTTGTCAAGTAATCTTGCATTATGTTCAAAATTCCAACAGTGTTATTACAAAAAAGATAAGTAGGTACTGATTACTTGCTTTAAAAAGGTTACGTTTTAAATGCACCGTCACTGAATGTTCGCCATCTTGTTCTTTTGGCTCGCTTTTATTAGGTTAGACTTGCGAAAAAAGGATAACGCGAACTTGCCTCGGACGACCGGGGTGCGTTTAAAACGAAACCTTTTTAAAGCGAGTATTTAATACGTATTTCAATTCTTTGTAATAACACCGCAAGTATACCTCACCGAGAAGTTAGTAAGGAATCGATTACAAAATTCTACCGACCTTATAATAACATGTTCAAACGTTTAAGTTAATTTGAAATATACGTTTAAAAAAATGAATGAGAAAGAGTAAACCACTGTTTAGTGCTCCTATTTTAAAATTAAAAATGTATTCCTTTTGTGCTTCGGTACGCTGTTTCTTCAACGTAAAGAATCTATTGTATTCGTCTCTTCGATAACCGATTTGCACGTGAATGTTACAAATTCGTTTTTTTTTTTTCTATTTCGTAAATTTATAAAGATTTTTGCTTTCAACAGAAACAATGCAACTGAGTGTAAACGTGTTCACAATTGTAGTTTATTGTTTCATGTTTATAGACGTACTGTGTAATAAAAAATACCACTATGAAAACTACGACAAATTTTTGATAAAATCTCAAGAGAAATCTAGTGAGTATTTCATTTTAGATATCAAGTAACGGAGGTAATAACTAATATTGTAAAGGCGAATGCGGGTGTGTTAGATTATTCTTTTGTTTGTTAAGGTTTCTTGCTTTTTTTTTTTTTTTCGAAATGACTACGCTATTGACCCAGCAAGGTCTTAACAGCTTCACCGGACTACTAAGGCGAGCGCTTAAGGCACTCAGCCGATTTTATTTTGGCAGCCAGCTCAAGAGTGCACGGCACATCTCGGCTTGGCTGTTGCCTGTTGCATGCAAAATCGCGACCTATCTTAGCTAACCTAGCTAACTATTCATATATGTATGAGTTGTTGAAACGTATATGTGTACCTAGTCTACACGCCTCAACAACTCCTCCATATATTTATTATCAGAAAATTGAGAGTTTTTCAGTTCGATAAGGGAAAAAAAAGTAAACCCTTCCACTTTCATGTGTAAGCGTGTAGTCGTGCACGTGTGTGGGGGTGATCGTGTAGTGTTGTAGCGGTGATGTTTATTTGTGTGTCACCGTATCGCGCAAGCAACATACTCAAGGGCTCCCTACCGAGGGATCGAACCTAGGCTTGAGCCGCTGCCGTGGGAGGCCTAATCGGTTGTGCGTAAATCGTAACCGCCGCCTGCGAGCCTGTCAGAACCTGTTATTTACTTCGCATTTTTTTGTCGTTGGTCGTTGTTTGTATATTATAAGTACATTATTTGCTAATTTTGAAACCGATACATAATTATGCCACTTATAGCGTTTCTTGCCTTAACTGCTTAACCGATCCGTATTGAAATGTGCATACAGCGGATGCTGTCATCTTAAAAAAAGTATTTATTGTTCCTTCTGCCAGTAAGGGATATGTTCAATTTATAATAATGCAAGCGGAGCCGCAGGCAAGGTTAGTTGTAAATAAATTAGGCAGATACGATTGTATCCGAATCGTTAATCAGTCTAATCAATTGTTATTATCAAGACGAAAGGTATTCTCTATGATGTGACCTGTGTCGCGTGAAGAACTGAAGTGTAAGGAAATATTAAATTTTGGGCAAACAATCCTTTAATTATGATAGCAGTAATGGTTAAATATCAGTATTAAATTATAAATTTCAGTATATTTATATCAGTTGTAATATAAATTAAATTATTCAAACCTGTTACAGACTTTTTCATAGAAACATTTTGGTATTATAAATACAAAAACCGAATAAAGCATTTTTTTTATATTGAAGCCGATATTTTTTAGCCTTTTCCGTTAGAGTTTTCCTCTTGTGAAAAAAAAAAAATTATAAGATGGATTACGTTTTATATGATTTAAAACCTTTTTTACGGCAATTCCTTACATCTAAAGTCAATATGGTTATAGCTATGTTACTGGATAATAATTATTAAGTAAACTCTTTGAAGAGCAACCCGTAATGTTATAAATGATTTACTAAAATAACATTTAAGATACCTATGCGCTAGTTACTTAAGTAATTACCGAGTTCTGTACTGAAATAACGATCTCAAAGTACAAGCGGGACTAATTGTGGAACGCTAATTATCTCATCCACAAAGTTGCTCACATTTAGTGGTGGAGGGAACAACAAGGCGGAAAGTTTTTTTATTATTTTAATTAGGTTATGGCCGACACTTTTTATCATTACCTTGTTATGCACCAGTGTTTCGCGTAGTCAGAATGTTAATTTCATTGTTATTTTTGTTCTTTCCTATTAATTCTTCTTTTAGAAATGTCTGTCTGTCTTTGATTGAACATACATCACTGCTAAAGTACTGTTTTTTTTTTTTTTTCGAAGTGACTACGCTATTAACCCAGCAAGGTCTTAACAGCTTCACCGGACTACTAAGGCGAGCGCTTAAGGCACTCAGCCGATTTTATTTTGGCAACCAGCTCAAGGGAACACGGCACACCTCGGCTTGGCTGTTGCCTGTTGGCAAAATCGCGACCTATCTTAGATAATCTAGCTAACTATTCATATATGTATGAGTTGTTGAAATGTATATGTGTACCAAGCATACACGCCTCAACAACTCCTCCATATATTTATTATCGGAAAATTGAGTTTTTCAGTTCGATAAGGGGAAAAAAAAGTAAACCCTTCCACTTTCATGTGTAAGCGTGTAGACGTGCACGTGTGTGGGGGTGATCGTGTAGTGTTGTAGCAGTGATGTATATTTGTGTGTCACCGTATCGCGCAAGCAACGCACTCAAGGGCTCCCTACCGAGGGATCGAACCTAGGCTTGAGCCGCTGCCGTGGGAGGCCTAATCGGGTTTGCTAAAGTACTGCGTTCACGATAAAACTTCACAAAGATAATTATAAAGCATATTCTTGAGTAACATGAAGTCTTAGTTTCATTAAAATCGATTCACTCTATCAAAAATTATTATAATTTTAATGATGACGTGATTTATTTACGAGAGAAAGTATATAAATAAACGGACTTAATACTTTCAGCTGATTCTATTAGTTATTATTTTTGAAGTTATACTTCTGTTGGCGCTTTAGGGAAAAATGATGAGAGTAAATTTTTACGATGTGCACGCACACCGTCACGAAAACCGACACCTTGAAGTTAGCTATAGTCAACATTTCGTTTCGTTGTATTTGTTGTTTGTATTTCTTTGTATCAAAACTTTCAATGTATTAAATACCTTTTTTGTATTGTTAGTGTCGTTTTTTCTACAAACGTAGAATAACGCGAAAGATAAAATTTTTGAAAAGATTTTTATCTTGTTACGCCAAAGAAGTATAACTTCTAACGCGTGTACATAAGTACACACACACTTTTTTAATATTAGGTTCCACGCGGACGGAGTCGCAGGCACAACTAGTGCAACTAGTTGTAAAGAAGAATTACCTACGAATACTTGTAACTATATCTGTAGTTACAACTTCGATTTATGTTTCCAATAAATTGATTCTCGTTCGTACAAAGATATCAAGGGACTGTAGGCGTTAACAAAAAAATAAGTAACTCGTATTTTTATTTTCTGATAGTTGAAATATAGAGGTTCTATTATTGACAATAAATTTGTTTGCCTTTGAATGCCGTATAACATTTATTTCATTGCGTTTCGTTGTTTAATGTATTATTATAATGATCTAGCTGTGCCCGTGACTCCGTCCGCGTTCAACATACTATAAAAATAGTGACCAATGAAATATCTGAATGTATTATATCCATTTACTTATCTACTTTTTTTTTCTTTTTCTTCTGGTTTGCAGACTCTTGGTCCGAACATTTTTTTTGCTTTCTTTTTTTTATATTGCCTGCGTGAACAGTCGTATCTGTGAGCTATCTACTTTTTTCTAGTACTTAAGTCGCGTTGTCATTTCAAATACAATATTTTTTGATGGAGTGAACTGATTTTAATGACATTAAAAGGAAATGTTGCTCGAGGATATGCGTTATGATTTTTTTTGGTGCGGCTTTATTATAAACGTAATACTTTAGCTGTGATGCGTGTTCAAACAAACAAACAAACAAACAGAAAGACAGACAGGCAGACATTTCTAAAAATGATTAAAATGTTATTACTTATTCCAAGAATCTAAAAAGTATAGACAGGTTACATTTACATTCTTATCATAATAAATATAGATAATTTTTCTGTCTAGGGTCATTGCTGATCGACTGTGCAAAGTCTAGAGGGCTGTGTTTAAAGGTGTCGGCTTGCCCCTTAAAAAGAATCATGGCAGACGCGAATGAAAAATGCACGGAAAATGGCAGAAGTTTGGTTTGTTGCGAAGTTGCCCGTGTTCGAATGCCTGTTGATATGTTCCAAGCTTATGATAATTTATAGTTTTTAAACATCTATACTCTATAGTATTTGGAGCAACGATATATATTGTGTATCTGAATATAAAAAAAAATACAATATTATGTAACAGGTGTAGGTGGTAGAGCCACGCTGAAGCTATAACTGGTTTCAGCATGAATGAGTCAGCTCACCCGGGGTAGTACCACCCGACCCAAAGACCACCGACGTGAAGTAACAGTCCCCTCCCTATCCCCCAAATAAGGCTGGCAACGTACTTGTGACTCCTGGTGTTGCTAGTGTCTACGAGCGGCGGTGATCACTTAACATCAGGTAGACCACCTGTTCGTTTGCCTCTTATTATATTAAAAAAAACAGACGAAGTGAAGATTTCGCTTTCTTATGTGGTAATGTTTAAATAAGCTAATTTAATTATAATAGATTATTCCAAATTTTGTAATATATTAAAATCAAAGTAAATTTTTAATGTAGTTTCCACGTTGCCTTTGTGATTTGTATTTCAATAATGTTATAACAACTTATAGTCATTATAAAACATATTAAATAAACTAGCTTCGCATGGGTGTAATAATGAATAAAATGTGATCAGAATGGCCTCTTTTTACATTACGATCATGTAACAAGTCTGAATATTTTTGAAGATCTAACAACACATAACAAGAAAAGAATTAGCTAAATAAATACAGTCCTTCTTAACTGACACACTTACATACATTTGGCATAGATTTTTACTTACATAAATAATATTATGTGAACACAAGAAAATGAGAATGGCAAAGTTAAATTCTGTAAGTTAGTAATCTTTATGGATATAGCCAAGTTTCAAAGTGCGCATTAAGTACACACAGGGTTCACTTAAGGGAAAGCTTGTAGGAGTTACGTAAATGGGTAGCCTGCTTACGTAATTTACGTAGTTGCTAAAGTTTTTTTAGTACTGAAATATTCAAGTCCAAACAATTTTTGAAGAAATAGGTGCTCGTTCTATTCGTGTCATGACAAGTGACTATTATATTTATACATATTTTTAAATATTAACTTAACTAGTGTACTGAATTATGTGTATGTCAAATCATACTCTATAAGTAACCGCTATAGATTTCGTTCTCATTCAACCTAGCTAATATTTAGAAATTGGAAAGTGAGTTTGTTTGTTAGGTACCCTTTCATGCATTTACTATTCAACCGACCATCAATAAATTTTGCTTGCACATTGTTGGGGTACAGAAAAGGATATAGTGTACCTTTATATAAAAAAAGAAAATTGAGCGTCACGGGACGCATGGCAGATGTGAAACATCGAAATTGTTTTATATAAAGAATCAGCTATGGGACAATAAAATAATAAAATAAAATAATGACTGTTTATTTATTTTATTATATAAACATTCATTTTTATTAAATACAAAAATTCCAAGAAATCACCGCTAGGCGCAGGCGAGGTGTATTTGGCGGCATTTATCAAATTATTATTTATCAAAGCGCCTTAGGTCGCCGGCGCGTGTCGCAAACATTAGTAGAACGAGTGGCCGATAAAACAGTTTGAATCTTATGTTTATACAGATAAGGTTGCACATGTTTTTGAGTATTTCGTTAGTAGTGCAAAGTTCATGTTTTGAGTAGCACGTCTCGCCACTCCAAAAATCAGGTTTACTTTCGCCTATAGATGTTTCACATCAAAAATGGGAAGGCGGGGTCCTCCGGCGCTCTCATTAGCTGAACGAAACGCAACAATGCAAGTTAACGTTGATTTTCTATGAGAGGGTGTTACTACCCCGGACGGGACGAACCATTTACTGCTATGTATATATAAATATACGAAACCAGTAATAGCTTCAGCGTGGCTCTACCACCTACAATATATTATTTCCCATGCCCTTCACATGCACATAATAAACAAATTAAACTACGTAAAACAATACCAATATTACAAAATGTAGAGATTTTTTTTTCTCGAAATGACTACGCTATTAACCCATCAAGGTCTTAACAGCTTCACCGGACTACTAAGCCGAGCGCTTAAGGCACTCAGACGATTTTATTATGGCAACCAGCTCAAGGGTGCACGGCACACCTCGGCTTGGCTGTTGCCTGTTGCATGCAAAATCGCGACCTATCTTAGCTAGCCTAGCTAACTATTCATATATGTATGAGTTGTTGAACCGTATATGTCTACCAAGCATACATGCCTCAACAACTCTTCCATATATTTATTATCGGAAAATCGAGAGTTTTTCAGTTCGATAAGGGAAAAAGTAAACCCTTCCACTTTCATGTGTAAGCGTGTAGCACGTGTGTGGGGGTGATCGTGTAGTGTTGTAGCGGTGATGTATATTTGTGTGTCACCGTATCGCGCAAGCAACGCACTCAAGGGCTCCTTACCGAGGGATGGAACCTAGGCTTGAGGCGCTGCCGTGGGAGGCCTAATCGGGTTCAAAATGTAGAGACAAATAACACAACTTCATGAATAACATAAAATCCACTACATGATATTCCAAGATACTACCAAAAACTCCTTCATTACTATGTAATTTGTCATAACAAATTAAAACTATATCTCATTATCTATGAAAATTGAATCTTAATGTAAATGGAATAATCCTGGCATCGCCGTGACACTATTATACAAACTTGACTAATGAAGTTTAGTTAGGCTGGCTCGTGCGATCCAATCTCCCACCAGGCCTAATTCAATTGATTTAGATATGTTCTGGAAAAGACACTACATCTACTTAGAATCAGATTATGGTATCACTACATATTATCGACAAAGTCCTCTGCCAGGTCTATCTGTCTGTCTGTTTGTGATAAACTCAAAAACTACTGAACGGATTTTCATGCAGTTTTCACTAGGAGATTGAGTGATTCATAAGGGAAGGTAGGATATATAATTTGTTGTTTTTTTTTTTTATTAGGGTGGGATAAAAACCGCCGGGTCCTCTAGTCTACATTATTTTAAGGTTATTTTGAATTTTTCGTTTATACATAGAACGAAATAAGTTTTGATTCTACGACAAACGTTTTCCAAATTGCCGATCACACTTGATGATTTAAGGTTTATTTGTGCCACGTGGTGTCACTTGAGTTTATTTTAAAAAAATACGCGGTATGGTGCAGGATTCACATTGGTTTTCACAGTTCAGCCTTTGCACTTCTGACATACCGCTAATCCACACAGTACACTTCCTGTATTGCTTAATTCCTAACCTAGTCACAGGATATTTTTTGAACCATCATTTATATATATATTCATTACGTTGTGTTAGGTAGGATATGATCTTCCTCAATAAGTGATCTATAATATAAAATTATTATATATAAAAAATTAGGGGTGTAAGGGGTGTCAAGTAACATCTTAAGACTTGAGACACCCAAGCCACCCTCACCTGCACGTGGTGCACCCTGCTGATCAACGAACGAGGCAATGGCGATAACGAGGTGGTAAGGTTCGACTGGATCGCAACCACCATGTATATGGCGAAAAAGCCCGTCATAGTGACTCGCTTCTGCGCATCGCGTTTCGGGATCAGCCTGTGCATATCTAGTACCGGGTGACTTTCGTCATTATGGCCGGCATGACAGCGGCGACCGGCGATGGATAATCTGTCTTTCGGTGGTTGCCAATGTGTTTGGATTTAGTCGTGCTTCAATAAAAAAAAGATTAGAGTGATCAAAAAAACAAAACAGAAAACTTCGAGTTTCACAATATTAAAATTTTTAAAGACATTCATATTAATACAAATCTACAAATATAAAAAGAAGATACCTTGCAGTAAATTCAAAATTCACTACATTTATTATATGTGTATTTGAACTTATGGTAAGTTCAAAATAATTAAATATGTTGTATGAGTTTTATAGATTTTTACCATAAAAAATACATGTTATAAACAGCGATAGGTGATGGTCGCGAAATAATTTTGCATATCAAAATTAATGAAAACATGTTTAGTTAAATCGTCCCTTGAAGATTACCCTTCTCGTATCATCTCCTAAAATGGGAGTAAAATAAATATAACATAAGTGAAGAACACAAAATCGACAGAAAAATATTATTAGTCAAGATTTTTTATGTGAAGTCGTTTCTAGTCGCTTATGAGTTGTGTCTAATTCAGCTCGCTTCGGATATTGCAATTTCCATCCAGCGCACGGCCACTGCGTCTCGCTTCTATTTCGTTTCACATTGCGCTGTATTAACAACAGTTGACGTTTTAACGAATTTTTATTTTTTCATTAAATGTATACGGTTCATCCGATTACGATGAAACTTTGGTGAGTTGTGGTTAAGACGCTCTCAAAGCCTTTGGAATTAGTAATAGGATTATTGAATAGGCAGTATGCGACATTACAGATATAAATAAGTTGATTATAAAATATATTACTAATACTTGTAATGGTGTGTTGTTACTTGATATGATGTTTTTCCTTCGCTACGTTGGAGTGACTTGTTTAAACATAATTAAATTTATCATGAAAGTCGATTATGTTAATACATTTAATTATTTTAACCATAATTAAATTCTTAGATTATTCTAAATATTAATTTGGCGTTCGGAAATAATGTATTTTTATAAAATTCCTGAGACTATCAGAGTTCATTGTGTTGAGAGAAAAGTTACATGTTGTGTTAAACATAACTTTTATAGTAATCAGAATGTAAGCAATGGCATAGATAAGTTACCTATATGATATTTTGACAAAACAAATGGCACAATACTGCACACATACCTATTATAGTAATATTGTAATGACACACTTACATAAAATGTGGAAGTAAGATGCCATATTCTCAATATCGGTTGTGAAAAAGAAATAATTGTATGTTGCTTAGGTACGGGCGAATTGACCATCAGCCATCAACAAAAAATAGAATAATCAAAACAGACAGGACATCTTACTTTGTTAAAATATATGCCTAATGATGGATCGGCTTGCAGATTACTTTATTTGTAAAGTGGTATACAAGTAATAAGGGAGTAACTATTAATTGAAAGTTAGTAATTTAAAATATAATCAATTTTATTATGAAGTTTTAATTTATATGTACATCATTAAAATGGCATTTTAATTTATTTCTGTATTTTATCTATTTTTTAGTTCATTCAGTATCCTAAAAAATCTTCTTCGGTGCGTATTATTTCCTTTTACTAACAAGAGTTATACAGCAACAATAGATTAAAAATGCCATACAATTTAATCAAAACAAATCTATTATTATTGTTAGTGTTAATTTGAGGTTAGTAGTTGCATTAGACGTAATGTGATACGGTATCAAAAGTTTGACGTATCATCAAAGAGTCACTAGGATATAGAAATACTGTTAATGTTCTTAGTGTATTAATAAATATCGTGTATTGTTATTAAATTACTTGCCGATAACCGCTTCTCCAGACTCACCTTTAAATTTTTCATTTTTATACATAAACAATATTCTATAGTTTTAAAAATATAAATGTGAGATCCAAACAAATAATTTTATTATTATCATATTATTAAACTTATAGAAATGTTTTTTGAAATCCAATTGTAGGTACAATACATGCGCCACCTATTGTAACTTACTTGCACTGTACCTATAACCTGCGTGCAAATGTATGAAAGGTTTGTATGAAAGACATGGTAACTTATAAAATAGAATCAAACAAAGATTGATTTTCTAATTAAACTTTACCCCTTTATATAAACTACTCAAGACTCATCAACACCATAATATTATGATACTAACTAATTAATATTTCGTAATCATTTATAATTATTAGTGTTTATCTCGGGTTACATTTGTCAGAAATATTGCATTATCATAGTGTAAATCTCGTTGGTGTCTCAAATAAATAAATAAGTTTATATGATTTTATTTTGTTTATCGGTGAAGAGTTGTGGTCTAATTCCCCACGAGGACCAGTCGGCTTGGGGAATTTTTTGTTTTTAATGTTATGTCGTTCTCGCTGAATTATTTTGTTCCGGTGGCTGATGAATAGTTCCTATGCTTTTCGTTCAGGTGTCATGTTTTCAGTAGTTAGAGAGTTAAGAGAATTGCTCCTGTTCCTCATTACATCGAATGCGTTAAGTCTATTGGTTTTTGTTTTTATATTTGTTATTGATTATTGTTTACGAGGTTATTCTATTATATTGGGCGAGCAAGATGGGTTTCTTTTGCGCTTCTCGCTTACTGGTCTCTCTTCTCTTATCACTAGTTTATCGTAGATGATGAAAGCATAATTACCCTTTTTCCTTTCTTCTTTGACTTTGGGTTGTAATTCTCTTCTCTTGTCGAGGACTGCTTTTGGGTAGTCTTCACACACGTATACATTTATTAATTTCTTTTTGTTTTTCATGATATAGTTTTTTGATTTTTTTGATTGGATCAGCATAGCCAAAAACAAAGTTCTTTGGAAGAAGATGGAGGAGGCCTTTACCCAAACAGGGGTCCATATTTCAAATGAAAAAGATTTAATATATAGTACGAAAACTAATTTTAAGCAAATATACTAACAATTTTATTATTGTTTCTGTTTAAATATAGAATAAACGGCTTTAATATTATTATATGATTTTATTCAAACACTCAATTTCTATTAAGGTGCAATGTATTCAGTATTTCGTTCAAAACTGTTATTTTGACGTTACAAAACGACACTTGAATTTTATTACACATATATGTAGAGCAAAAAACACACAAAAAGTTCCTAATTTAGTAGAAATCAAATAATTTATCACTTGTTATTACAAAAATATATGTTGCTATTTAAATATATTCCACTCTTGTATTTTCATTTAATACTGTATACATTCTGTATATATTTAATCTTTATCATCTGTCTCTATCGCACTTGGTCATAGGGATATGCTCTATTGCATCTTACATTTCTATGCGTTATATGTTTTAATTTCATAATATTTTATATTTGAAAAATATTAATTCGTGGTAATGATATGTGATTAAATAAACTGTCAGAAATTTTGCTTGCATAGTTTGTGCAACATCTCATAGCACAGGATGGAGTTTGCTATAGTTTTGAAGCATTTTATGAAACGAACAGTACACGTCATTTTTTTTTCGAACTGACTACGCTATTGACCCAGCACGGTCTTAACAGCTTCATCGGACTACTAAGGCGAGCGCTTTTATTTGGGCAACTAGCTCAAGGGTGCACGGCACACCTCGACCTGGGCTGCTGCCCGACACATGCAATTCGCGACCTATCTGAGCTGACCTAAGCTAACTATTCATACATATATGAGTTGTTGGAGCATATATGTGTACCAAGCGTACATACCTCAACAACTCCTATACATATTTCGTATCAGATAATTTTCCAAACTATTTCAGTTCGATAAGGGAAAGAAACAAAACCCTTCCACTTTCATGTGTAGGCGTGTATGCGTACACGTGATATGTGTACTGTTGTTGCAGTGATGTAAGATTTTGTGTCACTGTATCGCGCGAGCTGCGCACTCAAGGGCTCCACGCCGAGGGAACGGACCTAGGCTTGAGCCGCTGCCGAAGGGGGCCTAATCTGGTGTGCGGGAGCGAAATTTACCCCCAGACCACGGCGGCGTGATCTGTGGTTACGCGGGCGTGGGGCAGTACACGTCAGGCTTCTATTAACGCTGACACGATACTAAGATCACAGTAGCTATCTAGCCACGATTTATTAATGCGCTTTGAAGCGCTTATGACGTATCTATATATTTGTAATGTCATTGGATGTAACAAATATCTACAATATGTTGCATCACTATTATTGTTACCATTCTTTGTAAATTTATTTGAAAAATATAACCTAAGGAAAACATGAATAATGTGTCTATCTATGGTCATGTGTCATATCTTTTCATTGTCTTGAATTGTAACACATATTTGAAATTCTTTTGTTGAAAGTCAAAGTAAGTCAATATTTAGTTGGTATTTCTGTCTTTTATTAATTTGTAAGTCAAATAAGGAGGTTGCTTTTAAGAAATATCAACATTTAAATTCTAAAGGAGTATCGGATTTGATTATCAAATCAAAGCGATTTCTAAAATAAGATTATGTCGATAAACTTGTTAAAAACTTTGCAGCAGTCGACGAAGTATTTATTTTCCTTGGTTATTTTTGTTTTATTTACATTCACTCTAAAGAAGTAATTCGTTTCATCATAAAATGTATCCGCGACGAAGGCCAGCTGAGACCTTTTATGGGAAAAATTTGACATTTTTTAATTTTGTTCAGAATCCGTGTATTGTTCTGGCTGGTTAGTGTTGACAGGACGCTGAAAGCAGATTTTATAATATACAATGTTTATCACAATGTGTTATTAAACCTTCTCATTGGTTTATGAATTCATCAGCTCTGATATTGTATAAAAAGTAAAGTTCAGATGTCACTACTTTGTTGTGATGTCATTAAGTACTTAATTGAAATCCACAGTAAATCTTTCCCGTGTTTTTATTACAAAACAAGCAGCCACCCACGGCTTGGTGTTTAAATTTTTCCTGAGAATTTTCAAAGAATTCTTTTTAAGCAAACTTTGTCTTAATAATCTGACTTTTCAGGCAATGAAAAAATATAGCTAGAATATCTATATATTAATACGTGAAGCAAAAAAATTGTACCCCTTTTTAACCTATTTCCCGTCGACGGGTGAACTTGAAATTTGGCATAGTTAAAGTTTATATGGCGGGGAAGTGCAGAAAGCTATTTATTTTATATGAAATGCATTAGAAGTACATTAAATTAATTAAAATAAAAATTACTCACACTAATTCTTGAATTTTACACAACATATACACACATGTAAATGAAAAAGACATTTTGACAGCCGTCAATAATTACGAAGTTCAAAAGAGGTTGTGAATTGTGAAGGAAATTGTTATACTCGACTGTATGTATTTTTTAACTCTTACGTTTCAATTATCATTTTTCATCCTACATTCAACAATGATATTATAAAATATAACTATTACTGTAATGTTTATTATTGTTTATGGTGATCCAAGACTTAGACCTCCGCAGTTACAATGTTGCAATTCAACCTCATGTAGCAACAAAAAATAATTTATTTTCAAAAGCTAATGGTCGTATTAAAACATCTTTGTATTTGATTCACCATTTGATTGTATTGTGGATCCATTACTTTTCCAAACGATGATACTGGGCATATCACTATTTCTCATAATGAACAGACTACATTTAATGCAATATCCCCCAGAAATATCACCCACCTATGGTGTCGTGTAAAATTAATTGAAAATTGTGTCATGGGTTGCGATAAATTTCTTTATTTTCGTAAAGTTGTTTGCTTAAAATTTGAGAGCTTTACCTCGTGATTTTTGTTTTAAATTTATAATTAATTTCAATTTTCATTTACATATAGATTTTTTTTAATGTTTATATAGTTAAAGATCATGGCAAATAACTGAGTAGCCATGATGAAAACCTTTGATTATAGGAGCATACCCTTTGGCAAAAGAACCCTAATAAACTTCAAACTTTAAAAATCAAATAACTATGATCGAATGTCGACCACTAGGCGCCCACTAGTAAATGTGAATTTCGCCACTGGTGTCTAAACAAATATAGCTCAGATGGAAATCAGCTGCTTGGAAAATCCTTCTAACCCCACTACGAATCCGAGTAACAGCAGAAGAGATATTTTTTTTAATGTTTCTTTTTTTGGTAAGAAATGCTAATTTTGTGAGACAAACCTAACAGTTTATTTTAATTTAAAAATGTTTTTTAAAGAACCGAGTTAGCGCTTACACACATTTAGCAATCGATTATTATATATAGGTATAATCATATGTATTATATATATTTTTTAACTATCTATGCACGTGGCTTCGTCTGCATGAGCTACAAGGCTATTTAAATCATTATTATTGTCGTATTTGAAGGGAAAACTCCTTTTCACGAATTTTGGGTTCTTTTTGGACAGTAGACGAATGGAAACCGTCATGTTCAAGCTGGTGACGATATATCGGGCTTACTCGGCTCCATTCGGCATTATGAACGTTCAAGTCGAATACACACTGAATCATCGTGTTCACTGTCTCAAACGCGAATCGCATGTATCAGGCTACAGCCCAAGCCGAGGTGTTCCGTGCACCCTTGAGCTAGTTGTCATATAAAATCGGCTGAGCGTCCTGAGCGCTTGCCTTAATAGTCCGGTGAAGCTGTTAAGACCTTGCTAGGTCAATAACATAGTCAGTTCGAGGGAAAAAAAACATTGCCTCACAAAGAACGCATAGATCCAATAATTAAATTTATATTATTACTTATTGTAATAGCAAAATAATCATAATTTGTCGCCAAATAGCAATAAATGTGTCCTGGTTGCTTGAGAGTTAATTTTTATCTAGGCTTAATGTTTTTACCATCTTTGACCTTTCATTTAACATCAGGTAACATTCTGATTAAACGCTAAACCCTATAGAGTATTATATAAAAATATATTTATAATTTTCTTGTTTATAAAATGAATAATTCTATTTAATGACTTCAAAGGAAATTTACAAAAACATCATCCCTTACAGGATGCTAAGAACCCGATGAAAATTAAAGGAAAATTAAATGATTAAAACGGATATTTGTTGAGCTAGAAAACTGGGAAGACTCTTTCAACAGAGTACTTTAGAGTATGTGATCGTTGTTTTAAATAATAGCGCTTTCATTTGAATGAGTGAGTACTTGATGCAAAATAAAAATGCAGTTTTTATTAACATTTTCCTTTTAATCTAAAAAGAAGCATGTAAAAAGAAGTGACAAATGGAAGAAACAAACTTCATTTCAAAGCCAAAAGGATCAATTTTCAAAAGTCGTAATTAGTTATTAAGTATTCTTATATAAATGGCCAGTTCTGTAGATTTATAATGCGTTCATTGACATATAAAAACCCAAGACATTGTGTGCCGGCTGTGAGACATTAAGTGTGCGTCTTGGATGTTTGTCTATTAATGAATACGCTCCATATATAATACAAGGGAAAGCATTTTTACCACGGTGGTTTTAAGAGTAAAATCTCTGAACTGATCCACATGACTCTTTTTGTCTTTAAATCTTTAACCGGTTTTGTTTTGATACATTTGTTAGTATATTGTAATGGGAGAAGTTCTATTGACTAATGTAAGTCAGTTATGTGTGACGCTATGAGAAATCTAGAGTAAAATAAGAAGACGAGAGTAAAGTAGAGGTGTGACCGTGAGAGTTAAAGGTCCATAGGTTACTAAATATAAGTTGATTTTTTTTTTCTCGCTGAATACCCTATTAACCTAGCAAGGGCTTAACAGACTTCACCGGACTACTAAGGCGAGTGCTTAAGGCACTCAGCTAATTTTATTTGACAACTAGCTCAAGGGTGCACGGCACACCTCGGCTTGGGCTGTTACCTGATACGTGCAATTCGCGTCATATCTCTTTTTTACGTGGGGAAAACCCTTATGGATACCTCCCGGGGGAGAGGATGGGTTATGTCCGACCCGCACGCTAAACCCCACGGTGTACCGACAGACCGTGATGTAAGGGCGGCAAGGGATCGTTCTCCGCTATTCCACTTGAATAGCCGCCCCAACGGTCCGCCCGGCGGAAGGTGGACGCCGGGCTCCTACCCATAGAGAGGCAGCCGGGTACACACCAGCTGCCTCCCCTCGTCCGCCGGACCTGTGCAATGAGGGGATGAGCCCCCCGACTACATCCCTTCAGGTCCGGCTACGGTGGCAGGAGGAGTTGGGCAAAGCGTCGTCTCCTCCTGCCGGTCCTCCGTTGGCGAAGGTGGCCACTGAAGGGGTCCGCCTCGCGGGCCCTCTCCGCCGCTTCCTTTTGCGAGATGACTTCCTCGCAAAAGGAGGCCACTGCTCGCCATGCCTGCTCACTGCCGAGCATGGACGAGACCACGCTCGGTAGCGACAAATCTTCTCCTACCACCACCGCCAGAGTGCGGCGCTACACTTCCCACGCAGCACACTCAGAGAGAGTGTGCTGCGCGGTATCTTCCTCAGCGCCGCACTCATGGCAGGCGGTGATCGGCTCCCTGCGAGCGATCCGGTGCAGGTACCACCCGAAACAACCGTGTCCGGACCGCACCTGCACCAGCCTGAACAACAGGGAGCCCCATCTCCTCCCAATCCACTCCCGCAGGACCGGGCGGACGGCGTCAACGGTGTGTGTCCCGAAGCGCGCGTCCGCCAGGTCCTGCATCCACCTTCCTATAGCCCACTCCCGCAACTCCCGCCTTTTAACTTCTATCTCCCTGGAAGCCGGAGGCTCCCCACTACGCTTCCTCGCCGCGGTGAATTCGTACACGGCGGTGAGCACCCCAGCTTCCAGCTCCCAGGGAAGGGAGCCGGCGAGCGTAAAGGCCGCCGCCGATGATACCGTCCGGTATGCCCGGATTGCCCTCAGTGCCACCGTACGCTGCGTACCGGTGCCCCGTAGGCGGTCATCGCCCACACGACTCCCATGAAGAGTCGACGGCACCCAGCACCCGGCCCCCAAATATTGGGGAGCAACCGGCCGAGCGCCGCCGCCACCCTAGCAATTCGCGGCCCAAGCCCCGCAAAGTGGGGGTCGAACCGCCAGCGCCCGTCCAGAGTGAGGCCCAAGTACCTCATGTGGGCACCCGCCCTGATCAGGGTGCCCTCCACCATAATTTGGGCCCCAGGTAGTGGCCCCCACCGAGGCCCATGAAGGAGTATGGCCTCGGTCTTCTCGAGGGCCACCCTGAGGCCCAACCTTCTTATGCACCTAACCACGAGGGTTGTGGCCATCGTGGCCAGGCGCTCTACCTCTCTCCAGTCCTCCACCCGGGCTACGACTAGGGTATCATCCGCGTAACAAATTAGGCGCGCTCCATATGGGAGTACGCCGCGGAGCACCCAGTCGTAGCCCATATTCGCGTCCTATCTGTCCGAGTCGCACGGACTAAAACCCCACGGTGTACGTCTTCCGCTATTGTTGGGGCGGCACGAGATCTCTATAGACTTCATCGTGCCGCCCCAGCGGTGTGGCCCAGCGGCAGAAGTGCCGCCGCCGGGCCTCGTCTTGTAAGGAGACAGCCGGGTACACACCGAGCTAACCTAAGCTAACTACTCACACATATATGAGTTGTTGGAACATATATGTGTACCAAGCATGCATAATTCAACAATTCTTATATATATATTTCGTATCGAATAATTTTTGTGCCGTCTGTGGAGATTATGAGTGTAATGTTGTTACAGTGATATAAGGTTTTGTGTCACTGTATCTCGCGAGCAATGCACTCAAGGACTCCACGTCGAGGGAACGGACCTAGGCTTGAGCCGCTGCCGAGGGGGTCTAATCTAGGATTTTATTAATAATTATCTTGTTACCGTAATTTACCTAATCTATTTAATATACACCACTATAATGAAATAAATTGAAATGAAAAGAATAGAAATTATAACAAAAGAATTTTATATTCAAATCACAACAAACTGTAAATATTAAACGAGAAACAAAAAAAGCTCTGAAGTAAAAATATTTACAGAGAGATAATATAAAGAAGTTATATAAAAAATACATTACCAAAATAGATATGAAGATCACGTAAGCGGAACAGAGGGCGTTAGAAAATAAATTTTAATAAATTCATACTATAACATTTTTGTCGCTTACAGACAAATATGATATGCTCTTAGAAATGTCTATACATATAATGTAAAAGAATGTAAATCTAAAGTATCCTCTTGGAATAAGTAATATAATAATACATTTCAATTTTTTTAAAGGTCTGTCTGTCTGTCTGCCTATTTGGATGAACACGCATCATAAAGCATATCCCTGAGTAATATTTAGTTTCAATTTCATTAAAATAGGTTCAGTCTATCGAAAGTTATAGTAATTTTAATGATAAGTATAATTAAGTAGGTAAGTGAATAGACTTAATAATTCAGATAATTTTATGAGTCACTGTTTTTTTAACATTAGGTACCACGCGAACGGAATTCTGGGCACAGCTAGTATTTAATAAGAATTCTTATGACAAGTTTGAGATAATCTATAAATAATTTCTTATCTAAGTAGGTCTTCCTTTATAACCAGTTATTACTCTGATACTCTCTATACGACGGTATCAAGTGTCTGAACTCTCAAAACCCAGCTCGGTATAAGACGTGCATTCCTAACAAGTTTCGCTACGTGATTATGTTTCAAATTCAGCACGCATTATCAATTCGGCTTTATTAATCTTACAAGGCAATTTATTTCAAAAAGAACATATCTGTTTATATAGATATTGTAATTTAATTATTTGGCCAGAGATTTAAAGCTAAATAAAATGGATTTTCTTTTCTTTTTTTTTGTATAACGTTAGTTGTTGTATTCATTTGGAAATATACCGTATTCTTCAAATTAAAGAGACGAAGTTTTTAACATACCTTGTATTGCGATTGCTTGTAGTGCGATTGTCAGGTCAATCGTTTTGCAGAGTACAGGCTGAAGCAAGGAGTTGTAACCAAATTGTAGAGTTAATGAGGACCTAATGATATTAAACTATTATGCCTAATATAATAGTTAATAGAAACTCGCTCGCTCGCATCGGAAAAGTAACATCGCCTAAAGGTGCTCCGTGAAATACTTTAATCAATTGTAGTTATTACCCGTCAGTCTGCAACATTTTTTTAATTAATTACATTACATTGTATACCGTGTTAATCGTCGTTAGGATCGATTGAGGAACGCGATTTTATTCTCTTTATTGTTTTAGTAAAAATATGCTTTTTGTTGCAGTGAGTTTGTTGCAGTAGCTGTCGACCAATTCCAAGTGGAAGTGAAAAGTAATTCTATTATAATATTTAATTATGGATTTCCAGAAAGTAACACCTTCTTCATTCAAATATCTTATAATTGAGTTTAATTTAAAAAGAATAATCAGTACTTGGAAATATTAAGTTAGCATAAAAAGCGCATCTATAAAGGAAATTGTTGGTCAAAGGTAGAAAGAATTCGGTGTAAGCGTCACCTTATAGTTAGAGATCAAAGGCCGAGATCACAAAGCGATTGGAGGACACGCGCCGAAGCTTGGAGACCTTTCAATAGAACTCTCTCACCTCTACGATGGAGTACTGATTTGATAGACGTTTTTCGGCTAACAGCCGAACTTTTTAAGCGATTTTCATTGTATACAAAGAGCGACGATTTCTTTGTTAGGGAAAGTAATATACATTTTTGATAGCTCGACAGTATTCAAAATCAACTCTTTTGAACAATACCGGGTTGACAGCTTTATTTATAAACGTAATATTTCGTGTTTAAGGTTCTTTAGGATCGGAAAAAAATATTGTGATTCATCTAGCTATTAGAATGTTTATGTTTTTAATATTGCTAACATTAATATCATCATGTAGGAAAATACTAACTATAGAGCTGTAATTTTCTAAGCATAGCTTTTCCATTTGTTCAATTGTTTATATTCACATCATCTATACTAATATATAAAGCTGAAGAGTTTGTTTGTTTGTTTGTTTGGTTGAACGCTATGATCTCAAGAACTACAGATCCGATTTAAAAGTTTCTTTTAGTGTTAGATAGCTCATTTATCGAGGATGGCTATAGGCTACATATCATCACGTTAAAACCAAAAGGAGCTGAGCACTAATGAAGAATGTCTCAAAATCGGGCTACTTTGGAAGCTTCAGCTGCGTGTTAATATCAGTATTATATGCGTTGCCATGGTAACGCGATAACATTCTATCGAAAATATTTTCATGGTTTATTTTGTGTTCCTATTCAAAAGGTTTATTCTACGTTACTTTTGTTTCCAATTTTTAATTATACGTGGTACGTTTATATCGGAAACATTTCTAAAGTTTATTTTGTGTTGCTATTCAAAATGTTTAGTAGTAATAATATTCGTCCAATAAGATAGTCGAAGGAATTAATCCATACTGCCAATTCTGAAGTTGTCAATATAGGTATTTTTCTTCTATGTCCAAGATAATGTTAAGGTATAAGAGCCAAATACTCTATATAATATTTCGTAAATTTTTATATTCTTAATTTTCAAGACAACAGAATTCATGCTTCGTGGTATTATTTTTCTTTCATTTCACTTATGCAAAATAAATGAAGCATATCACATAAAACGTCACAAATTTAACACAATATAGAGACAAATAACACAAGATTATTAATAAAATATAAATCCACTAGATGACAGACTAAAATTCCGCCAAAAACTCCTCAAAAAATTTATTTCTACTTTAGTTTTGATCCCAATTCTTGATTTGTGATATATTACGTGTAATAAAAGTAAAGTGAGTGTATTTTATATTAGAAATATATGAGATGCTACAAATATCACCATCTTTTTAAAATTCTATCGATATGTCTGTTGTGTTCTTTTTATTTGTTCCGGGTAATCTCCGAAACGGCTAGACCTATTTGAACGGGAAATATTACGGGCAAATAAGTAACTAATTGGCTGTTTTATTTTAAGCTAGCGGGTTCAGCAGACGTTGCCCGCCCTGATAATAAGACAAACTATACCTATACCTTGCCCAAGAATCATTTTATATATTGGTAAAAATGACATGAAGATGCGTTCTGGATTTTTGGTCTTATCGCGAACATACATATAGACAGACGTGGAATAGGACTTTGTTTTACACTATGTAGTGATAAACTGTTATCCGTGCATTCGCCGTTCGTGTGACGTGCGCTGTACTGGACTCCAAGAATAAATATATACATATGTACATGTATTTATGCCAAAAGGCACCAAACAGGCTGACGGCCCACCTGATGGTAAGTGGTTACCATCGCCTATGAACAACTGCAACACTAAGGGCATCGCTGTTATAATTGAAAGTCATATGTTTATATTTGATTTAAATTATAGCAAGGTATGATAATAACTTAATTTTATCGACACTATGGACATATTATATCTATATAATAAAAGATTTAACACATATTGTTCGATAATGTTTAGCTTAATATTTTCATTACTTTCTTATATAGTGTAAGTGGGCACTAAGGGTCATATATAGCAGTTTAAAGTTCCAGTTATGTGGTTGATGATAAATCCCGTTCCATTCGATTCACTATTAGTATTCACATATATAATGTACACTTTACCTGTTACAGTAGATGATGTGCGTGTGATACTTACAGTTATTTTTGAAAGAGTATTATTGTAATTTACACTGGATGTGTGATCACAATTTTAAACATCTAATATATTTAAAAAAACGCGTGCGAAGCCGCGGGTAACAGCTAGTTTAGTATAAGTGAATATCAAAATTAAAAACATTGATTCAGCGTAAGGTCTGAGATAATATCTATGAACATTAGAATTACGAATAGACAATAGGACCTTGAGTTACGATTACTATGATTTGTAACAAACGAATCTAATTTACACATATTTGATTCTTTAGTGATGGCATTCAAAATTTTCAAAATGAAATACATAAATAAAAATTTCTTTACATAATCTCGCAGTATTATGCAAACTCATCCAGTATTTATCTCTATTCTTAGAATGGCCTAAAACTAATAAAAACGTTAAAAATGAGAAATAAATAACGGCTTTTGTTTTGGACGTGACTGTGCGACGCTGTAATTTGGCGAGCATCAGGAGGGTTGAACGAACCATCAATCATATTTGGGCATTCGATTTTGTCCAGCCCTTGGTGGGTTGACAGGTCGATAATGGAGTAAAGTTTGAAGGAGGCGTCAACTTTCTGATTATAAGACGAGTTCACCAATATTACATTGTGTAGATGACGTAAGTGGTCTGTTTTATGATCAAAAATTGTGTCCTTGTTTGGAATTTTAAGATTTTGTCGAATAATCATTGTTATTTGTTTATAATCTACATAAACAAAAATCAATTGATGACTGTATGTAGGCTCGTTACTTTAGAATAGTAGCACCTAATTGGCTGATAGTTTTTTAATTGTTTTTTGAAGATCTTACGGAAAAGTGTATTATTTTTATTTTAGGAGCTTTTATTCCTCTTAGCATATTATCCATTCATTCCCCAATCTTTTTAGCTGCATCAGGAGACTCATTGCTAAGGTATCATTACTAAGTCATACAGTATCTTAGCTTCTTACGAACAGGGTTCAGCCAGGGTGCTGTAAAAAGAGGTCGCCTATGTGGATAGCGACGGGCGGATGGTCCGGCGGGCGACGAGGCGGGGGGTTCCACAGGGGTCGGTTTTGGGTCCGCTCCTGTGGAACATGGGCTACGACTGGGTGCTCCGCGGCGCACTCCCATATGGAGCGCGCCTAATCTGTTATGCGGATGACACCCTAGTCGTAGCCCAGGGGAGGGATTGGAAGGAGGTGGAGCGCCTGGCTACGATGGCCACAACCCTCGTGGTCAGGCGCATAAGGAGGTTGGGTCTCAGGGTGGCCCTCGAGAAGACCGAGGCCATACTTTTTCATGGGCCTCGGCAGGGGCCACCACCTGGGGCCCACATTATAGTGGAGAGCGCCCGGGTCAGGGTAGGGGCCCAAATGAGGTATTTGGGCCTCACCCTGGACGGGCGCTGGCAGTTCGAGCCGCACTTCGCGGCTCTCGGGCCGCGAATTGCTAGGGCGGCGGCGGCACTCGGCCAGTTGCTCCCCAATATTGGGGGGCCGGGGGCTGGGTGCCGGCGACTGTATATGGGAGTAGTGCGGGCGATGGCCGCTTACGGGGCACCGGTCTGGGCGGACGCCCTCGGGGCCACCAACGTGCGCGCGCTTCGCAATGCGCAGCGCACGGTGGCACTGAGGGCGATCCGGGCGTACCGGACGGTGTCCTCGGCGGCGGCCTTCACGCTCGCCGGCTCCCTTCCTTGGGAGCTGGAGGCAGGAGTTCTCGCTGCCGTATACGAATTTACGGCGGCGAGGAAACGTAGTGGGGAGCC
>JACEII010000008.1:14403937-14433319 GCA_014332785.1 Antheraea mylitta | reverse complement strand
GGGGCTCCCTGTCGTTCAGACTGGTGCAGGTGCTGACCGGACACGGTTGTTTTGGGTGGTACCTGCACCGGATCGCTCGCAGGGAGGCAACCGCCGCCTGCCATGAGTGCGGCGCTGAGGAAGATACCGCGCAACACACTCTCTCTGAGTGTGCTGCGTGGGAGGTGGAGCGCCGCACTCTGGCGGTGGTGGTAGGAGAGGATCTGTCGCTGCCGAGCGTGGTCTCGTCCATGCTCGGCAGCGAGCAGGCGTGGCGAGCAGTGGCCTCCTTTTGCGAGGAAGTCATCTCGCAAAAGGAGGCGGCGGAGAGGGCCCGCGAGGCGGATCCCCTCAGTGACCGTCTTCGCCGACGGAGGACCGGCAGGAGGAGGCGGCGCTTTGCCCAACTCCTCCTGCCACCGTAGCCGGACCTGAGGGGATGTAGTCGGGGGGCTCATCCCCTCATTGCACAGGTCCGGCGGACGAGGGGAGGCAGCTGGTGTGTACCCAGCTGCCTCTCTATAGGTAGGAGCCCGGCGGCTACCTTCCGCCGGGCGGACCGTTGGGGCGGCTATCTAAGGGGAATAGCTTAGCACGATCCCTTGCCGCCCCAACACTACGGTCTGTCGGTACACCGTGGGGTTTTAGTCTGTGCAAACCGGACATAACCCATCCTTTCCCCCGGGAGGGTGGGTATCCATAAGGGATTTCCCCACGTAAAAAAAAAAAAAAAAAAAAGGGTGCTGTAACAAATACCTATGTTCTGGCAACTGCTTCTCATAATAAGCATCAACGACTCTTTTTCAATGCTGTTCTTGACACACTCCATAATTAAGTGATGCACATCCTCTTTCTACATACATTGCTGTTGGGAGACTGCGCATTTCTCATTAAGTATGCAAAATTGAGATATTTCGGTAAAAAAATCGTCGTTAAAAAAGTGAGGGAGACAGAAGACAGTTGACAGAATTGGTAGATTAACTTTCTGTTGACATTTTATTTCATTATATGCACACATCATATTTTTTTGATGAAGGCGTTAGTTTGGTGAAATCCATCATTACATATTACAATGGACAATACTTTGCACTTCTCCCTGGAATTGGTTGACCGTTGCCACTTCCCGCTGCAATCTAAAAACTCACTTCGATCTACAGATGCTATGTGACGGAGCGAAATATGTGCAATCAAAAATACGTTAATCTGCAACCAATTTTAATTATTTATAATTTTTATATTTTTCAGCTACATACCAACAGTTTATACCGAGGAAAGATTCAACCATTTTCCAAAATCGGGTTCAAACGCCAACCATAGAGGCAATCAACTACGTTTTATTGTATCTATTATTAATTTCAGATTTGATTAATTTGGACACACGTCACGCAAATGAAATCAACCACTACTTGTTGCAGTAAGACGTGGCAGCGGCCAATCAAATCTAGGCGAAAATGCAAAGTAACGTCCACTATAATATAGAATACCATATATTTTATCTATGCAATCACGAATTGAAATTAATATGTACAAAATCGGTATTGAATCATAAAATAAAATTAATTTAATGAAAAACATATAACAAAATTAATTACCAGAAATGAATTTGCAATTATTTCAGTTCAGGAAAATTATAGTTGTAGTAAAGTAGTTGAAGCGGGACAAGCGTTCGGACAGGGCACGTAATCCCGGGCTTGCTGGCTGGGTCGGCGCGCCCATGAATCACGACTCTGTAGTCTGTGACGAAATTTATTGTTTCGGCTACGCATTCACGCACGTTTCACTCTTTATTATGTCACAGATACTCGCGTTCTTTTATTATTTACAGTGAATAAAGATTATTATTGCCTTAGTATAAACATAAAAGTGATGTATCAAAGAGCACGTTTACATCAGACTGCGACATTTATGAACACTTCATTTTACAAAACGCGGGTTATTCATTTTATGGTTTTTATTTGTGAGACGTAGTATAGGATCTTAATATTTGATTGAATGCTTTTACTACAACTTCAAGTAATAATTTCTCTTGCTGACGAGTTTTGTCAATTTTGTTTAAAAATATTATCTATGTCTATATTATATAACAATGATGCTTTTATTATCTGTCTGTGTGTACCATTGTTCGTCTAGACCAGGAATGTCCAAACTAGATGGGACTCAGGGGCAACTAAAATAACTGAGTACATTGGAGGTCGCAAAATACTTATAAAAAATAAAATACATGTATAATAGGTATCATTATTTTATGATCTACTTTTTTATTAATTTGTTTTTTACAATTCTGTTAACATTAACCTCAATATTAGTAATAAATAGAAGCCGTGCATGTTTAACTGAAGTATCTGTCAATGAACACCTGTATTTCGATTTTATAAGCTTCATTGTTGAATATGCACTTTCACAAAGGTAAGTACTGCCCATCATCGAGCTCAATTTTAGGCCGAAATTCGTCAGTTTCGGGAAAAAGGAGATAAAAAAGATTCTGCAGGCCGCATGCGGCCCGCGGGCCATGGTTTGGACAGCCCTTGTCTAGACTACACAACAGATTTTGATACAGATTTACATTTACGCGAGCGTGGGCGTGACACGCATGTTAAGAGAGATCGAATCTAAGAGCCTGTCCAGATGAGGCGTTTTACGCGCGAGTCAGACATTCGCGCGTATCCGAGATAATAGAGCTACATATATCCCGTCCAGATGGGGCGGCGCGTTTGAGAAATGGAGTTCGATTCGTGTCGCCGCGCGAGTCAGACGTGCGTTCGTACTCAGTAAAAGTGATCGTTATTTTTTCGAAGTGTTATCGCGAGTTCGATTGTTCTTCGGCTGCGTGTCTCGTGCTTCGAGCATCGTTTCGCGTACGCGTTGTCACTAACTGAGTTCGTCGCGATTCTGTCCGGTTTCTGTGTAGGAACAGTGACGTCAATCGCAGGCGCTCCATTTTGAGCATAGCAAACTGCACTTTTCAGTGCAAATCCGGGCTGCATAAAGTCCAGTCGTCTGGCCAACCTACGGAAACCTCCCGGTGCCAACGTAAGTGGGTTGGAGCGCCCTGCACGCTCGCCGTAGGCCCCGCGACCTACTGCAAAGGTAGACGGGCCTGGGTAGCTAGGCCTAGGCGAGGTCGCCTAGTCTAGTCCAGTTGTCGATTTCTCAACCTCCCTTTCCCCTTTTTCCATCCCCGGGTGTCTGTTTGCGCGTAGCCCGGTTCACCGGTCTGCGTTCTCGGCCTCGGGCTTGTTAGGGCCTCCCCTAGCCAAGTTAGGACCCCCTGTGAGGCATTGCACTTTGCCCACAGTTTCTCTTGGCCCGGGCTCGGGATACCCCGTTAGCTTACCGTTGGCGTGCCCCCCTGCCCTTAAGGCAGGGAGGTTGGTTCGCGGCCTCTCCCTCTCAGTCCACCGCGATGGACTCGCTTATATTAAACGCGGACAAGCTCCGTCACTCTCTCCTCGAGTCAGGTTTGAGTAATGAGGAAATTTAATTAATTATAAATAGTGCGTCACAGCCCACCGAGGACATTTAATTTACAAACAATGTGCCGACTGCGAATTCCTTCGCATCTCTCTCGCCGTAGTCGCCTCTCGATGCGCAAGACAAGGGCCTATTCGAGGCCCCGATTTCGAGCTCCAGCTCGGAGACCGGCTCCGAGATGGAGCTAGACGTGACGGCGTCCGCCGAGCCGTCCGCGACCGCGACCGCGATTCCCGCGCCTTCTGCGCAAGTAGACAAGGACGGCTATACGACCGTCTCCTACAACAGGCGTCGTCCAGCCAGCTCGACAAATTTGGGTTCCGTAAACCCAAGCAAAGTTGCCAATATATTTGGCGCTCGTGTGCCAGCCCCGGCTATACCGTCGCGTAACTGCGTAACTGCCTGAGTTATGGGCACTCCGCGAAGAATTGTCATCTTCGTCCTAGGTGCGTCAAGTGCCTGGGAGACCACGCCACGAAGGAGTGCGCGCGCACTCCTGGCACTCCCGAACCTCCCAGCTGTGTACTCTGCGGTAACGCGGGTCATCCCACAAATTATCGCGGCTGTCCCCGCGTGCCGCGCACACAACGTCCCCGTCAGGCAAGGCAGGCGCCCAGAGCGCCTGTAGCCGCCACCCGCCCTCCGCCTCCACCTCTCATGTCCGTGGAAACCTTCCCGGGCTTGCCGGGTGCCTCCCGCGCCCCGGTAGCGCCCGTGCCCACGACCTCACCGCGCTCGCTACCCTCTGTGCCGCGCACGGCCCAACCCGGGCAGGCCCCTATGGCCCACTGGGCCCCCCGACCTCAGCCTCAGGCTTCTTCTAAGCCACAGGCGGCTTATGCTTCATCATCATCCTCTCTCTCCAGCAAGTACGACTGGATGAAGCATCTACTGCGTGAACACGACATGAAGGAGGTCCTCGCCTTACACGCGATCGTTGAGGTTGAAGAGGAGCTAGGTCTTCTCACCGCTCTAGCGCGTTTCCCGGCTATCGGAGCCACCATCCAGCGCCTCGCCCGGTAACCTTCGTTTAAATAATAATTTTAAAATTCGCGGGTCTCAACAAAGTTAAACCACGCGGTCTATCTCTCTGCTTTTTTCTCTCCGGACACAGCGCGATCTAGTGGCTGACTTTTTACGCGATAGACAGATTGACGTTTTCCTCATCTAGGAAACGATGTTAAAACCGAGTATGCGTAATCCGAGAATCGCGAATTACTGTATAGTCAGAAACGAACGTGTTTTCCAGCCGTCTGGAAGAGGGTCGTAGTGATAGGAATTCACAAGCCCGGTAAGAAAGCTACGCTTCCCGATAGCTATCGCCCGATCAGTTTGCTAGATACTCTAGGTAAACTTTACGAGCGGCTCCTTCTGAACCGTCTCCAGGTTACGATTATCAACCTTAGTTTAATACCGCCTGAGCAGTTTGGTTTTCGCGCCAAACATTCTTGTCCGGATCAAGTACTCCGCTTCACGGAGTACATTTTTTCTAATTTCAATAAAGATCCGCATCTGGAGCCGGATCCGCCCGTGAAAAACACTAATCCGAAACGTACAATAGCAGTCTTTTTCGATGTCACCAAGGCCTTCGATAAGGTCTGGCACAAAGGGCTCATATACAAGCTAAATCAAGCCGGTATACCCGATAGGTTAGTTCACATCATCCGTGATTATCTCGCCGATAGAACCTTCCGTTTTAGAGTAGACGGCGAACTCTCATCGCCCCGTCCGATATGCTCAGGTGTGCCATAAGGCTCAATACTCGCGCCCACCCTCTTCAACCTGTTCATCAGCGACCTACCTAAGCTCCCGGGAGTCGAGGTAGGTTGTTATGCTGATGATACAGTCATCTACGCCTCTGGCTGGCAGCCGGATGTCCTCAGAAATCGCATCGAAAAAGCAGTTAGTACGCTCGATGATTGGTTTCTTCGATGGCGTATAGCTATTAACCCCGAAAAGAGTGCCGCGATACTCTTCGATCCTAGAACTCGCGATAACAAGTTAATGCCCATAAGGCTATACAAAACCGAGATACCTTGGACCACCGAGGTCAAGTATCTCGGCGTCACATTAGACAGTCATTTAACGTTCGAGTCCCACATTAAGAGAGTGTGAGAAAAAGCCGCTATGGTCTTGGGTCGCCTCCATTATTTACTCTATCAGAAGAGCAAACTGTCCCTCAGACATAC
This sequence comes from Antheraea mylitta, assembly GCA_014332785.1. Classification (NCBI taxonomy): domain Eukaryota; kingdom Metazoa; phylum Arthropoda; class Insecta; order Lepidoptera; family Saturniidae; genus Antheraea; species Antheraea mylitta. The sequence goes on along the minus strand of JACEII010000008.1, from coordinate 14,427,680 downwards.
AGCTCACAATATACAAAACTTGTATCCGTCCGATAATGACATATAGTTGTCCGGTCTTCGCCCACGCGAATAATCTCGATAAACTTCAGGTTTTGCAGTCCCGGGTTCTGCGTAAAATCACCGGTGCTCTTTGGTTCATCCGGAAGGCGGATCTCCACAGGGACCTGGAGATGCCGTCCATCTGGGCGTATATAAAATCACTTACGAGCAGTTATTTCGAGTGAGCCGCGATTCATCCCAGTCCGTTAGTGGTTTCCGCCGCAAATTACGAACCCGTGCCCAACGCTAGGCGTTATAGAAGACGTCCGCGACACATTTTTACCGATTCTCCCGACGACATAACGTCAGCGAACGATCAGTACTAGCCTGTCCCTCGTAACAGAGCATGCTCATGCCCACACCCGCGTAACCACAGATCGCGTCGCCGTGGTCTGGGGGTTAATTTTGCTCCCGTACACCCGATTAGGCCTATCACGGCAGTGGCTCAAGCCTAGGTTCGATCCTTCGGTAGGGAGCCCTTGAGTACGTTGCTTGCGCGATACGGTGATACACCCATACATCATTGCTACAACACTACACGATCACCCCCACACATGTGCACGCCTACATGCTACACATTTTGGTGGAAGGGTTTACTTTTTTTCCCTTATCGAACTGAAGAAACTCTCAATTTTTCGATAAAAATACATGGAGGAGTTGTTGAGGCGGATATGCTTGGTACACATATACGTTTCAACAACTCAAACATATATGAATAGTTAGCTAGGTTTGGTAAGTTAGGTCGCGATTTTGCATGCAACGGGCAACAGCCAAGCCGAGGTGTGCCGTGCACCCTTGAGCTGGTTGCCAATATAAAATCGGCTGAGTGCCTTAAGCGCTCGCCTTAGTAGTCCGGTGAAGCTGTAAAGGCCAAAAAATTAAGGCCAACAGCGCAGTCAGTTCGAGAAAAAAAAAAGGCGCCGCGTTTCCTAACTCGCGAGTAAAACGCGTGCAACGAGCGAGACTCGACTCGCGCGTCGTATGCGCGAGAGCGGCGCGCTTCGAGATACTCGGGCCCCATTGCTGCGTCCCCAGTACTACGCGCGAGTCAGTGGCGAGTGGACGCATTTGGTTCGAAATGGAGTGTATAACTTCGACACGGAGCTTTTTATTGACGAAGTTGAAAAAAGAGTAGCCATATGGAATCGTCAGATTATTCTGAGTCAAATCTTTTTAAATAATTTCTAGTAATACATCGAAAGATGTTACTGACATGCGAAAGTAGTTGAAAAACTTTTCGCTGTGTTCTGGGAGCTGTGGGTATAATGTCATAAACATACTGTCACGTAGAATTGGATGCACGATAAATCGCCATTTCCATCGACGATAAGCAAGCCACAACACCCGCTGTATCCGAGTCCATGTTTATAACTGGCAGTGAATCCCTCCCTGCGTAAAAACGCGCGTAAAGCGCGGTATCTGGGCGCGATATAATATGAAGCGTGCGTGTCGACTCGCGCGCAAAACGCCTCATCTGGACAAGCTAAAGTGTTAATTAAACGGCGCCGGCGCCGGAGTCTTAAAATAGAAATAACAAAGTTGTTTCACGGTCGTTTTAGACGAAGATAGATACAAACACGCGGGTTTATTCTATCTTATGTTAAAACAGATTATTTTTTCAAAACGGCGGCGCGGTATGCTTTGTTGGGTAGCAGCGATAGCAGGAAACCTAGAAATCGCTCTTATGGTACCTAAACTGGGACTAATCGCCATTTCATCGAACGTGACCTAGGAAATGTACGTAACCGTGCACGAGGGATAGGTTAAATCTACATTAACGCAAGCGAAGCTGCTGGTAATAGCTAGTTTAGTATATCTCACAATGGTGACAATAGACTTTTATTATTGAGAGTTTATTGTATTTTAAATTATTGTCTGTAACGTGGACGTACTTGAAGCCGGTTGCTAATTTCCATTGTAAACAAAGTAACCGTTAATAAAATACTCTGAGTAAATTTGTTGTTCGCCTTCATAATAATTGCCTATAGTGATATTTTGTATTTCTAGTCACGGACGGAATATTTATTTTGTAAGTAGGTTTATATTTTTGCAATACTACCGCATACTAGTTCCCTGAGGTCTGTAGTGTGCATAAACAAACATCCAAACCTGGATTTACGAGCGTACGCACCCTTGGGAGTTGTCTTGGCGAGTAGCGGCCCGGCTGCGAATATTACACATCTACTAAATTTCCATGATACATGTACGTTTGTGATATATTGAACCACAGCATCCATAATATTAAAGACGGTGTAACATACTATTATTGCATATCCGTTCGTTTCAAAATTTACAATTCTTATTTCAAAATTATTGAAAGTGTTGTTAAGATTACGAAAATAATGTGAAAGTGAATTTGTTCGTTTATTTTTTACATTGTCACGCTTTAACTACTCAACCAACTATTATGAAATTTTACTATCACGTTTCGCCAGGGGTGCCACGGGGAATACATAGTTAATAATAGATTGTACATATTTCCTCCCAAAATTTCTAATCTACAACCTTTTTGTCAGACGAATAGTGGTCCCCACCACTATAAACACTGTCGAGTAGAGTGTTGAAAACACCAGTTCTCGTCCCATCTCCGAATTAAGCAACGTCGGACGCGTTCGGTATTTGAATGGGTGGTCGCCTGGGATACCGCATAACGTTGACTTTTTGTTATATTTTTTTAGTAAAAATGTTTCCCTGAAATACAAAAGTTTTATTTGTATCGTGTGTCTTCACGACACACGATGTTTTTTTATCTACCAACAGTTTGGTCGAAGTTTCGTTAACGTTAATGTTTTTTTTTTTTTCGAACTGACTACACTATTGACCCAGCAAGGTCTTAACAGCTTCACAGGACTACAAACGTTAAGGTTGATGTGACTTATTCATTGAGAACAGTATTTTTTTCTGGATGACATATTTGTGATATTCTATTTTATACCTTAACAACAGGTATGCAAAATTTCATTATAATTGGTTTCGTAGTTAAAGTGAAAAAGCGTACCAAACAATCATTTAAACAAATATATTTAATGTTAGTACGGATGTCGTTTGTCCTATTTATCCATTAAATTCTCCTTTAAAAACTACAAGACAGAGTCTGCAAGCAATAAAAAAATGTTAATTGAAACAAAAGAACGAAATACAACCGTCTAAATAGCTAAACTGGGAACAAATATATACACAGAATAATAAATTCCATTATTAACATAAAGTTTTGTAGGTATTCGGTAGGTATATTAATTAATTACGTCAGTCAAGTCAGGTAGCAGGTAGTCTGGTAGGCGGGGCCATGTCTAACAAGTTGTTTGAACAACCTACAACGACTTGAGAGAGCTCGTTCTCATTCAAAATTCTATAATTGCTCACCGTGTCGGAAACAAAAAGTGGGCCAACACGGCTACTCGTAACGAACGTTACGGGATTTTTTTTTTAATTCACATCTGAAGCTGGAGTCTTATATTAGAATATTCTTTCGTCTTTAATCACAGATTTGTTTCGAGTGAATTGATAGCATTAATAGTGATCAAACAAATGGAATACTAGTTTAATAGATATGAAGTATCATCAATATCTTCTACATAAGACTTTAATGTAATATTTTTTAGCAAACAAATAAAGAAAATTGAAATGTATGAATTGAACCATTTTTTGGAATTTTTGTCTTTCCCTTCTGACTAATATCTGAAACGAGTGGATTAATTTTGTGGAGATTTTTAATGGTAGATAGATAACATTTTAAGGAGTAAATTAGATTACTTGTGTTTAAGAAGCAAATATACACAAAAAAAAGGAGGTAAAGTCGCAAGTAACTGCTAGGAATTAAAATAAAATTGTATGTTATTTTCAGATGAAAATTGGGAGAGATGTATATAGAGATTTCGTTGTTTCTATTTATTTAATCTTTCATCAGATTAAATTCTATCAAACGGAAGCTATAAAAGCATATTTAGTATACTCACTTTTTTATAAACCGGTTTGCATTACTTAGATTAAAATCCGTATTTGTACGGTGTCACTGCACAAGCAATTTATAAAAATTATTTCAATGTGTTATGACTAGAAGTGCTAATCGGGACGATAAACGGGGAGTGATGGACGCGAACCGAATATTACCGAGAAGTGACGAACTGTGAATGCCTATGAAGTGAAGTTCCATTTCGCGCTTTTCAGTTGTGTGGTTGGAGCCGCCGTTACCAACACTCATACTTCATATGGCATTCGTTTGAGCTTGAATATCATATGTGTGCTGTCAGCAATTCAAAAAAACTTAAATAAAAGAATACCTCTAATAGACAAATTGTAAATATCCTGATTTAAAAAAAATATATTCTGAGAAATGAATACATAACTTAATAACTACAAATACGTAAAAAAATTGTATATTTGCATTTACATATTTCTTTGTTATTATTCAACTTTTTCAAGTTTTATAATAAATTCCATAATTTTTAAACACATGCAGCCAAACTGTCTCATGACCTGTGTACTGTAACAGATGTATGGAGCTTAAACCATTATGGTTGACCCTACCTACCTACCCAATCCTAGGGACTCGAGGGGTTAAAAAAATTGATATACCCAATAAAATCATAATTTAATTTCACATTACATACATATTTACATTTACATAAATGTGAATATTGTTATTTGTTACTAGATATTGTCTTATGAAACGTATAATATACTTCATCTACATTACATTTTTACCGACCCTCCTGATTCAATCACGTCAGCGAACGATCAGTACCAGTCTGTCCCACGAAACAGAGCGTGTTCACGCCAACGCACGCGTAATCACAGATCACGGTTAATTTCGCTCACGCACACCCGATTAGGCCTCCCACGGCATCGGCTCAAGCCTAGGTGCGATCCCTCGGTAGGGAGCCCTTGAGTGCGTTGCTTGCGTGATACGGTGACACACAAATATACATCACCGCTACAACACTACACGATCACCCCCACACACGTGCAAGCCTACACGCTTACACATGTAAGTGGAAGGGTTTACTTTTTTTTTCCTTATCGAACTGAAAAACTAACTTAACACCCGCCCCTCCCTGAGGGTTCTTCCACCTTGACCCCTCAGGCCGCAGAAGGAGCCCCTTATGAGGGGCCGACACCTGCCGGGTGAGCAGAGGCAGTGCCGTAGGCAGTTCCTGCTCCCCGGCCAACATGTGTAAGGAGGCACCATGGGGTTTTAGTCCGTGCAAGTCGGACATACCCCACCCTAGCTGCCCGGCCAGGGTGGGCATCCGAAGGGATTTCCCCATGTAAAAAAAAAAAGGTTAGGTAAGATAGGTCGCGATTTTGCATGCAACAGGCAACAGCCAAGCCGAGGTGTGCCGTGCACCCTTGAGATGGTTGCCAAAATAAAATCGGCTGAGTGCCTTAAGCGCTCGCCTTAGTAGCCCGGTGAAGCTGTTAAGACCTTGCTGGGTCAATAGCGTAGTCATTTTGAAAAAAAAAAAAAACACTTCAACTACATTTATTTGTAATTTACAAGCTTGAATACAAAATATTTTTATTCATAAATAGACTTTACGTGCTTGATATGAGTATTACATTTCGCAAAAGGCATAAAATGTTTTCGCTTTAAAATATTTGCGAAATTCATTCGTCGAGTTTTTATAAAAAGATCTAGTTTTTAAATAGAAATAAATGCGAGCCCTGTTTAACATAGCGAAGCATGTTGAGCTCCACGGACTGATTACAGCGAACTGCACTTAGCTTTATGGCTATTGCTGGTCATAAGAGAGAACTTTAATTTAAATTCAGCGCTACAGTCGTTTGTTTATCTACAAAATAATTAATTATTGAAAATCTACATAATTTTTCTTATTAATGCGAGGAAATCCCTACGGATACTCACCCTCCGGGTGATTTTTTTCTCGAAATGACTACGCTATTGACCTAGCAGGGTCTTATCAATGTCACCGTACTATTAAGGCGAGCGCTTAGGGCACTCAGCCGATTCTATTTGACGACTAACTCAAAGGTGCACGGCACACCTCGGCTTGGGCTGTTGCTTGGTTTTTTTATATATAGGAAGCAAACGAACAAGTGGGTCACCTGTTGTTAAGCGATCACCGCGTCTATAGACACTAGCAACCATAGAGGAGTCGCACGTGCGTTGCCAGCCGGTGTTTGGGGGAGTGGAGAGAAAGGGAGGGGGGTTAGAGGAGAGGTGAATTGAAAGGAGAGGGGAAGGGAGGGGGGAGAGAGGAGGAGGAGGGGAGGTGGGTCTCGGGCGCTCTTACTGACCGAACGAAACGTAACAAGGCATGCACTGTTACTTCACGTCAGTTTTCTGTGAGCTGAAACCAATAATACCTTCAGCGTGGCTCTACCACCTTGGTACGTGCTATTCGCGACTTATTTTTTTTCCCGCCTTCCGATATGGTTGGAGCGACACGAGATCTCATTGGATTTCATCGTGTCACTCCAAGCGGTTTGCCCAGCGTAGAAGGACACTACGCTAGGCCTCCTCCTTGGAAGGAGACGGCCCTGTGATTAACGGCCATCTCCTCCATCCGCCGGACCGGTGCAAGGGAAGATGAGCCCTCCTAACCGACCCAACTTCCTTGGAGTCGACTACGATAGCGGGAGCAGACGGACTAATTGCCGCCTCCTCCTACTGGTTCGTCGTTGGAGGAGACGGCCGCTTAGAGGGTCATTCTCGCGAACCCTCTCCGCCACCTCCTTCTGCGAGACGACTTCCTCACAGAGGGAGGCTACCATATTCCATACAGACTCGCTGCCGAGCATGGCTTTCACCACGCTCGGCAGCGAGAGATCCTCGCCTATCACCGCAGCCAGAGTACGACGCTGTTTCTCCCACGCAGCACACTCAGACAGGGTGTGCTGCTCGGTGTCCGGTTCAATGCCGCACTTATGGCATACGGCGGTGGACTCCCTGCGCGCTATCCGATGCAGGTATCAACCGAAGCACCCGTGCCCGGTCAGCACCTGTACCAGACGGAACGTCAAGGAGCCCCACTTCCGTTGACAGCAATCCTGCAGGACCGGGCGGACGGCGTTGATAGTCGTTCTACCGTACTGCGCGTCCGCCAGGTCCTGCCTCCACCTCACTATCTGCCACTCTCTCTCCATCCTTCTCCTTTCCTCTATTTCCTCGAAAATAGAAAAATAAAATACTTCTAAATTGCGCTCTTCTTTTAAATGTTATTGTTGTCGTAAACCAAATTTTAAATGCATTTTAGGAATGTCATCACCCTTTTTTTAGATATACATAAACCCATAGTCGGTAGTTCGATGAAGCTGTATAGACCTTTCTAGGTCAATAGCGTTGTCATTTCGAAAAAAAAAAAAAAACATCCACAGTGACGGCGAAGATAGATCTATTCTAGACTATTATCACACAGTACAGATTATTTTCTCTCTAGCATGACCTTGTTCTTCTCTTTTATTTCTATGTACAAATACAGTTACCAGATTAGGCCCCCCTCGGCAGCGACTCAAGCATAGGTCCGTTCCCTCGGTGTGAAGCCCTTGAGTGCGCTGCTCGCGCGATACAGTGACACAAAAATTTACATCACTGCTACAACACTACACGATCACCCCCACACACGTGCACGCCTATACGTTTACACATGGAAGTGGAAGGGTTTTATTTTTTTCCCTTATCGAACTGAAAAAAACTCTAATTTTCCGATAAAAAAATATATGGAGGGGTTGTTGAGGCGTGTATGCTTATATGCGTCTCAAGAACTCAAACATATATGAATAGTTAGCTAGGAAAGCTAAGTCAGGTCGCGAGTTTGCATGTAACAGGCAACACCCAAGCCGAGGTGTGCCGTGCACCCTTGAGCTAGTTGCCCAAATAAAATCGGCTGAGTGCCTTAAGCGCTCGCCTTAGTAGTTCGGTGAAGCTGTTAAGAACTTGCAAGGTCAATAGCGTAGTCAGTTCGAAAAAAAAAATACAGTTATTGTAGTTACTGAAAACTGGTAGAACAGTATCTTATTTATAATTAATTCTTACGAGTCTAATGTGCCTGAGACTAGACATGATATTAAAAAAAAAATTAAATTAAATTAAAAAGTACCACCGCTATGGAAATCCGAAAAGTCTAACTTTTAAATAAAAAACAGCAAACATGTTATTCATCAGCAAGTTTCTGTGTCTGGCATTCTAATTAATCCTTTTAAATAAATATGTTCAAATTAATTTTGACTTAAATAAACTGAAGTAAAGTACGTCTATTATGTAATATTTTTAAATTAATGAAACTCAGTGTTATTTCGATTTTTGTATTCGGTGTCGTAATGTTTAAATATTCGATTTTATTTTGTTCAATTCCTTGTAAATATAAAAAAAATACTCATTAATATTAATCTCACAAGTATTATTAATAAACTACCAGACGTGTAGATAAAAGTATACAAAATGAGCGACAAGAGAGTCTGCATTATCGTGTCCGTAATTAATGCTCCGTAATGTGTTTGGGTTGTCTTTTGATGAGCACAAATGAACCGATACAAATTTGTAACCTTTAATAAATCGTTTGCATATCGAATATTTATGTCCGGATATTTTCATATTGTCATATGTGATTAGATCGCAATAACAGGCTCTGACCTTTTTACAACGGTCAGTGCTATTTTAACATACAAAGAAATAAGAGCTGACGGATTAATTTCTTTGTGTGTGTGTGGTTTTTGGCTTTACTAATTGAACAATAAATATTTCTATAATTATCGTGTGTATGCGTGTGTGACGGTGAACTGTAAAAAGTAAGTACAATAGACAGATTAGTGGTCTGTCTTGTATGAATGTATGCAAATACGGGATTGAGGGTTGAACCAGGCCCACCCGTTCAGGTTCGTCGTTCTGGCAACTGTAACACAGGCCCACGCGGTTAAGGCGCATTAGTGCTTAGTGCGCCTCACGTCAGTTCGTCAGGGAGGACCAATAGTCCCTTTTCAAACCACGGGTCGGGGCCCTGATGAGGGGCTAATACCTGCTGGGTTGGGTAGAAGCACTGCAGAGGCCGTTCCTGCCCACCCGGCTAAATTGTGCAAGAAAAACAACCGAGACATGTGCTGAACTCCAAGAGGATTCCCCGCGAAAAAATAAGGTCCACTCGGATCATTTTGGATATTCGTAATAACAATTAATATCAGTTATGGCTATTGTTAGGACTGCTACCACTTTTCTAGTTGACAGCTCATTTTTTATTCAACACACTGGAAATGAGCTCATGTATTTAGTGAGCGGGTAAATTAATTACGATGTGTATACATTCTTGTATAAATGCTAACAATATACCCCTAATTGTATATTTTGTTTGTACAAAGGAATGATAGAAATAATTAAATATCTGCTTCAGAATTTCCATTGTGTATCAACCATAATGTAAACTCAATATACATTCTTCTATATTGACTTACTCGAATGAAGGTATTACGTACACATAGGTTAAAAAATATATTTATTTTACAATTGTTAGGAAAACTTATCAGATTATAATAAGTTGATAGCAGTACTTCGAAAGAGTAGAAATTAAAGGAAATAATGGAGATATATATATATATATTTAAGTGAGAAAATAGTAGTAATAAATATATGGAATATAATGCGAATAAGCCATTTTGAAATTTTTCTTACTATAGATTTTCTCTAGCTAAATCCAAATCAAAGAATCTGATAAATGCAGATCTTAAATCAATAGAAAAGTTAGCTTACTAATTTACCAGTTTTATGTACTGTATCTACAATACAGCTTTGTGTTTAGATTCTCGACCTTGAATAAAGTAGTTACAGTTGTTTTTAGACTGAACGTGTATGCCAAATATATTGTATGCGCTATGTAGAACTCACTTTTGCTTGATTGTTCTTGTTGTTAAGATTGTTAAATAACGGGTTTTGCTGCCGCAACGGCGATATACAAAGTGCAAATAAACAAATGTTTAATCTTAGTTAAGCCTTGTTAAAAACGGGACGGATAGTTAGATAAGTAAAACATCGGTGTGGTTCGCAACGCGATTGCTAATCTGTTTAAATTTCGTTCCTACTCAAATAAATCCTGTCTAAATAACCGTAAACTGTCCGTGTGTAGATCCTCTTAATCCTTTTGATGTGGATCGCGTCACGATCGAATTTAACTCATTTTGACGTTGTTAAGTATCTATCTATATGTTTTTGTAACAGACTTGTTAATGGAACATATCGACAATATTTGTTTAGTACTACGGCATAATGATGCCACTGTGCTTAATGGTAGGCACACTAAAATCCAGAAATGAGTTTTTAGCGGGATCTTGTAATGCCGTGTAGTTGTTTTTATATTTTATCCATAATCTTGTGTTATTTGGCTCTATATTGTGTAATGTTAGCTCTATGTTGTGTAATGTTGACGGTGCAACGTAATATAGTTTGGTTATTGTGCACAAGTGAAGTGGATTGGAGCGTGGATTCTGACTTGCTATCAAAACTCCCAGGAAAGATCTAACAAGATGGCCACCATCTTGATAGTTCATTGAAATTATATCATTAAACTTGTAATATCGTTACTCACTTGACAATGGCAGTAATAGTCTACTAGAAGACTGGTTGCCAAAAATAAAATAGAAGAACAAAATCCAGAAATAAAAGCTACCTCTGACAGATTGACAATCGCCAGTCACCGCTGTCTTGCAGATCTGCATAACTGTCACTTCACGTTATGTTTATAAGACTCGGTAAGACAATGATATATATTTGTAATATCGTTGTCGGTAAGATAAAGAAAGAACAAACCAGACGGAAGACTGCTCCATCGCTTTACGGTCCAGCGAAGATAAGAAACTGCGAGTTTTGGTTCAGTCTCAGTTAAAAATTAACATGTATATTGTTGTTGTTATATGTAATTAATATGTAGGTTTAGATTTTCGAAGGAAAAAAGGGAATGAGGTATGACATAGACGAAAAACATTTAGAAAATTTACAATGTATTCAATTGTCGAGCTTTTTTAAATTTTGTTACAAGTGTATTAGAGATGTGAGGATTAGAAACAGAAAACACTGATCGAATATAGATATAGATAAAATGACATTCATACAATACGGAAATCCTGTAATAATATTCAAATATGTTTGCATTATATTGCATTATTTAATTTATACAGTTTTTAATTTAATTTGTCAAGGGTTTATGTTAGACTATGATTGATGTGCTAACATACAATTTCTATTTTTACCCGAATGCGCCAGAAGTGGTAAAATAAAATACATACACGTGTTACAAAAAGATAAGACTTTATTTAAAGTTTAGTCCACTGAAAAAGTCTGGTTTTTTTTTTGGTTCAAACGTTTCGCGGTTTTTAAATCGATTTGATTTTTTTTATTTGATTACTTTTGATTTATCAGCTCGTGTTGGTGTTGCTAATTTTCATTTTGAACTCATTTTACTTACGTAACTTTTATCACATAACACATTTTCCTGGACAGTGAACAAGAGTTAGAGTTAGAGTTCGTCGAAAGATTTGTTTAAGTAACTGAGGGCTAATACTGAAATTACTAGTTTAAGTTATAGCGTACCAGATTAGGCCCCCCTCGGCAGCGGCTCAAGCCTAGGTCCGTTCTCTCGGCGTGGAGCCCTTGAGTGACACAAAACCTTACATCACTGCTACAACATCACACACATCACCTATACACACGTGCACGCCTACACGCTTACACGCTGTTTTTCTTTTTCAGAGAAATAAACGACAAAGAGTTTTACCCTTATTTTTCCTTATCCTATCCTATCCTATATAGTTTTGAGGGATTTTTCCGACACAAAATACATATAGGAGTAGTTGAGGCACGCATGCTTGGTACACATTCATGTTTTAATAACTCATATACGTATATCTAGATAGCTTAGCTTAGTTATCTCAGATAGATCACGATTTTTGTACAAAACAGGCGACAGCCCAAGCCGAGGTGTGCCGTGCACCCTTGAGTTAGTCGCCTAAACATCCCAAATCGGCTGAGTACCTTCAGCGCTCGCCTCAATAATTCGGTGAAGCTGTAAAGACCTTTCCAGGTCAACAGCGTTTTCATTTTGAAAAAAAATAGGTATAGCGTGTGTGTCTTTTAAATAATAGAGTTTTTGGGCTCTAAGGGTAAAAGAACAGATTTTTTTTTTTTATACTACTGATGTTTTCTTTATTGAGGTTCTACTGTATATGTTATTTTTAGAAAAAGTTGAATATATATTTCCTTCTGAAATCAAATAAAATTAAAAAAGTAAGTGTGCACAAAGATAACTTATTTCTTAGTAGGTAATTGCGGTGAATTCACTATGTAATCAATTACGATTTTTTTGTTGACATTTTGATTTTTTTGTTGACGTTGCTCCTATTATTTGTCAAAATTTATTTAGAATTATGGTCTTTATTCAAACAAGCTTTTATCAAATTGCCGAGACAACGTTAACAAAAAAAGCTTTTTATATGTAGTCTTTACGACATTATATTATTTTTCTCAAGAGCGCTTTAGATTTGACGGATAGATAAAAGAGGTTTTATTATAAACATTTTGTCTCTTTACATAGACGCGATGAATATTTCTCCAGCTGAATATCCCTGTATTTTGTCAACATGGGCTCCCTAAAAGTATATTTGAATTTCCTACGAAGATAAACTCACACATTTCGAATAAGAAAATTACCCTTATTTTGTTTTCATTTCTATTCGCTATCTGGATTTTCTGACTCGTGTTTAATGGAACGCTCTATTTTATGTTTTTCTAAATGGTAACGGATAACGGTTTCGTTCGTCTTTTTAGATACTTTGCTATATAAATAAAACAAAATATATTGTATTTTGTTAATTACTTTATACAAGCCCGACAAAGAAGTAATTTTAGGGAACAAAGAGCAAACAAAATTAATATTTTATCTGTCGTGTATCTAGAGCGCTTTCGGATGCTTTGCTTCATTATAGGATTTAAGTTATTGCCTGATTTGAATTTATGTTGTTAACCATTTCAACGTAGTGTTGTCTATGATTATTTATTCAATAGTTTCTATGGAATATTTTTTATTAAAAAAAAAAAAATTGAGAATTCAAACATAGAAAAAAGGAGACATCTTTCTGTCTGTGTATTAGAGTACGTATAACTTAAAAACTGATCAACACAAATCCCCAAGGTATTCTTTTGTTTAGTTTTACTATATTTTTTACTACAATAGGTAATATACAGCAAAAATTATGAGGGTAAATGAAATGACAGCGACATAAAATGAACTACCTCTTCTACACTTTGATGCAACGTTTTAATGAAAAATGATATTCGTTTAGAATATAAACCCTAATTCTAATCAGATAATAAAGGCGACAGTGAGTTTGTGTTTCTTCGTGGCACTTTGACACTACTTAAAAGGACATATGCTTCTTTTCATTGGTAGTGATAGTACTCTGTTCCTGATATATAAATAAAATCTATGTTAACGCGAATGAAATGGCGGGCAAAATCTAGTTATTTATAAAATACGCCAATATACCATAGATCTAATCATCTTATTTCACTAAATCAATTTCTATTTTAGGAAAAAGAGAAAACAAAAATGTTAAATGCAACATCCATTAAATAAATTCATCACCATAATGGAATATATTAGTCCTTTAAGGTATCCATTTGAATTTTAGTATAAATACTTTGTACAAAAAGGTCATGCAATAAATCGTTTAGTGTAAAATGGATAACTTGATTATTGAAAATCATTATTAAAACAAAAAAACCCTACAATAATATTTTACGACTTGTGAACGAAACTTGGAAACAGTGTAAGTTAGAAAATAAAGTAATATGTAGTTAGACGTGAGACGTAAATTGGTTTCGCTTCTGAGAACGATAAAATGATTTTCATTTTAGGAATAAATTGAAGAAATAAATTTATTAATATATGATATCACAGAAACATTAAAGTGCTATAGTTATTCCATTAGGCTCCGATCCTAATGTATTATCGATGACACATTACGCGTGAGAATATATGAATATTTTACTCTTTTTGGATGTATGCGAAAATCGAACGAAGGATATTGCCAATGGAAATGGAAACGAAATGATACGTTTGAACTTGATATGGAAGGCGTGCGTCGCGAAAATTTCACTCAAATATCTATCTATATGTAAATAAAACTGAATAGATACCATTAGGTCTCTAAAAACATTTAGGCTTGTCCTATCATGTATTACATATATTAGTGAGTATTTATCAAATAGGATAGAACAGAACGGAGGAAGACCAGTCCGTTAGTGGTATCCGCTGCAAAATACGAAACCGTACCTAACGCTGCTCGCTACAAAAGACGCCCGCGACATATTTTTACCGATTCTCCCGATGGAATAACGGCAGCGAACGATAGTACCAGTCTGTCTCTCCAAACAGAGCGTGTTCACGCCCACGCTCGCGTAACCACAGATCACGCCGCCGTGGTCTGGGGGGTAAATTTCACTCCCACACTCCAGATTAGGCCCCCCTCGGTAGCGACTCAAGCCTAGGTCCGTTCCCTCGCTGTGGAGCCCTTGAGTGCGCTGCTCGCGCGATACAGTGACACAAACATTTACATCACTGCTACAACACTACACGATCACCACCACACACGTGCACGCCTACACGCTTACACATGGAAGTGGAAGGGTTTTATTTTTTCCCCTTATTGTACTGAAAAAACTCTAATTTTCCGATAATAAATATATGGAGGGGTTGTTGATGCGTGTATGCTTGGTACACATATGCGTCTCAACAACTCAAACATATATGAATAGTCAGCTAGGTTAGCTAAGATAGCTCGCGAGTTTGCATGTAACAGGTAACAGCCAAGCCGAGGTGTGCCGTGCACCCTTGAGCTAGTTGCCTAAATAAAATCGGCTGAGTGCCTTAAGCGCTCGCCTTAGTAGTTCGGTGAAGCTGTTAAGACCTTGCTAGGTTAATAGCGTAATCAGTTGGAGAAAAAAAACATGTATCTAAATCTTGTTGTATCTATTCCTACACTCAAAGTTACAGTAAAATAAATATATTATTAAATAACCGAACCTTGAAAATGTGTAATTATAATGTTTTTATTTTGTGATATTACATTTAAAATAAGTCATCACCGTATATGGGTGATTAATATACGGTTCAAAGGACTGTTGAATGTTGGAGGTGTGACCCACAATATTCTAAAAAACGATAGATAAGTTATATTATATCATTTGATGACACTATCAATAGGAAATCTATATAAATAAAATCATATAACTCTAACGTTTACCGGACATCACTGTAAAACTAAGATAAAAAAAAAGTTTAGTTTTATTTTTAAGGCACTTGGTCCTTATATAGAAAAATTATAATCTTGGTTTTAATACAGAGTTATTAAAATTATATGTGTTTTTTTGCTGTGGAAAAGTGGCCCAAACTGCGTAATTTTTATGTTTTCTCCTCTGTACATAAAATAAATTGTTAGAAAATAAATGTAGCAGATGATGTCCCCGGTATCAGTTATTTATCATCGTGGTACGCTAAATTAACATTTGAATCGATTTTAGTGTTAATAAGCGACATCAAGTGCTTCAAATATTTGGTATTTGAGTTCAATCATCGAAACCTTACAAGAATGCAACAACATTGCACATATCATCTCCACACACATGCACGCACACATGCTTACATATGAAAGTGGAAGGGTTTTATTTTTGTTTTTCTCTTATTCAATAACTCATATAAGTATGAATATGTGGTTTAGCTTAAGTTGGCTCAGATAAGTCGATAATTGCATGAACCTGGCAACAGCCCAAGCCGAGGAGTTGTCTCCCTTGAGCTAGTTGTCAAAATAAAATCGTCTGTCTTAAGCGCTTGCTTTAGTAGTCCAGTAGAGCTGTTAAAAACTTGCTTGGGCAATATCGTAGTCAGTTCGAAAAAAAAGTTCAATTATCAGTACTATAATTTAATTTGTCAAAACACGTAAAACAATCGTTCCTAGATATTAGTAAATTACATAAAATTTTATATAATTTATTCATCAGTTTTCAACTCCAACTATAAAAGCAAGCTGAATCGATTACGTAAGATATGCCGTATGGTTTTAATGTTGATTTTGCCTAGTTTATCATCGTCGCTCTAACGATGCCAAAGCCTTACCTTTTCACTCTGGTTCACACTATTATGTCGCAGTATAATGATGTACGACCTACTTTATTACGGGAATGTAGGAGAACTTGGCAGTTTTATTGAAACGGTTCCACAATCATCCAGATTAAGGTCAAGCTGGTTGAATTATGGTTTACATTAATTAAATACTGACAGAACGTTCTTTGTAAAGAAGGATTATTTACAACTCATTTAATGTTAAGGTAATATTGAGTTAAAAGAATAAATAATATGTAAGATATGTACTGTTGTATTTATATAACTATTTTAATAACTTAAGTATCTACGAGTTTGTCTGAACACTGGCAGATGCCGTAGCACAGGTACTTTTTTTATATCAAAGGAGGCAAACGAACTGGTGAGTCACGTGATGTTAAGTGATCACCACCGTCCATAGACACTAGCGACATCAGGGACGTCGCAAGCGCGTTGCCAGCCTGTATATGGGATTAGGGGGAGGGGAAGAAAAGGGAAAGCAGGAAAGAGGAAGGGACGTGGGCCTCCGGCTCTCTCACTGACCGAACGAAACACAACAATGCAAACACTGTTATTTCACGTCGGTTATCTGTGAGAGGGGTGGTACTACCCCGGAGGAGCCGACCCATTCATGCTGAAACCAAAAATACCTTCAGCGGGGCTCTACCACCTACCAGAAAGTTCCGTGAAAGAGATTTAAAGCAATAACAAATGGATATTTTATATTCTTTTATTTTTTCACTAGTCTCGAGCCGCGAGTTCGTCCGCGTTGAATAGTTATTCTGGGTTAACGCTAACACGTAACAAAAGCTCTTGAGAGAAAATAAAACTCCCATTTTTAAGCATTATTCATTGGTGCCCCGCTCCTGTTGGTCTTAGCGTGATTATATAAACATATAACTATCCTTGATAAATGAGCTATATAATATTGAATTATTTTTTTAATAGTTCAGTAGTTCCTGAGATTACCCCCTACAAGACGTAGGCTTTTGTTTGTGACGACAAACTCACAAACTTTACCTCTTTATAATATTAGTATAGAAGTATAGATTATGATATGTAGTATCCTCCTAAAGTTTGTGGTATTATATTATTCACTCAGCTCTGTTTAGCTTACGTTGTTTAATTTAATTTTTATGTCACTGTCATTTCTTTAAATATCTTCAATGTTAATAATTATATTTAGTTACGCTAGAATACAGTATAGTTAGAAATAATCATTTTGTAATCCGTTTACTATCTAAGTATTATTTTGTTGTATGTTGAGTTAAATACTCGCATTGTTTTACATAAGAAAACCATAACATTCTTTTTGATCAATATGAGTAATGTCATGTTTTAAGCTGACGATATGTGTGTAAATTGTTCAAAGTTGTGTAAAAGTTTCTAGTAATAGCAATAGCTTCTCCATAGTACCTCGACACGTAATAATCAGCGACTGAGTCAGCAAAGCGAGGCGGCCTCCGCGTTCATCCGTGCGGTGTGCTAGAAAAGTGTTCGTCATCGGAAAAATTGCGACGAGCGAGTATTGCTGACTGAGGTGGCCCCGTGATGAATTGAACACGTGTTACCGTCTCAGCTCGTTCGGCTCTGTTCATTACACGAGTAACTCGACAACCGCAGCTTTGTAAGTGCTCTTCTACAAATTTGTTCTCTACTGACAACACTTCTTTAAATTCTTATATTTTACTTTTTTTTTTATTTGACTGCAATCACACCTCATATTAATTAGGGATACTACTCTATTTTAGAGGAACGGTATAAGTAGAGGAGTACTATACCATATATGCATGTTACAGAACACACCTATAGGTGCTAGACGTTAATTTTCAATTCGAGTATAGTAGGTAGTTAACAAGACTGAACTTACAATAGTTTCATTACCATTATGTGTTTTCATACAGATGTTTTCCTTAATTGAAAGCTCTGGTTTATTGCAAAGCCTCAGCCTAAGTGTATCGTCTGTCTGTGTGCCTGAACACGCTATCAACTAAGTCATGGGTGGATAATTAATTTACAATTTATGAGGCATATACTTATATAAATATTGGAATTTAATTCTGAATACTAAATCTCTCGGATATTACAGAAAACCAACTACTTCGACCATGTTTAACATAATAAAACCATTATTTGTATTTATTTCGGGTATAAAGTAAGTGGGGAATGTATATAAATATTTTAATTTAATTCATATCACTTAATCTCTTGAAAATTGGAGAAAATTGACTACTTCAACTATCTAATACCTTTAAACGAGCAATTCTTGTATATTTTTATATTTGTATATATTCAGGATCTCGGAAACGGCGTCATCTATTTCCGTGAAACTTAGTATGTAGGTAGTTTCGGGGACGATAAATCGATCTAGCTAGAAAACTTTTTTAACTAAGTTTTCAGGCAATGAAAAAATATAGTTAGAATATAAAGGTAAATTTCGCCGGCGCTGTGAAAACAAAAATAGCTCAGATGGAAATCGATAGCTGCGACAATCTGTGTAACCGCAGTTCGAATCCGAGTGACAGCAGAAGAAATATATATTTCTATTTGTAAAAAAAAATGTTAATTTTATAAGGTAAACCTAACAATTTATTTTAATTTAAAAAGTTTTTTCAAAAAACCGAGCTGGGCTCGGTCGCCCATGTACTGTATTATAAGTTCAGACCGGTATTTGAATTTAGTTTGGCTATAGGCAATTTCACGTTTAATCGTCAACAAAATTAATAATAGACGCGAAAAAACTTCAATAACTGATCTTTCAAGTTTGATATGTTTTTTGGCAGGCAATCTTTCAGATTATTACTGCCATTATCGTGTAGTTAATAATATTACTAGCGTCGTGTGACTATTACAATATTTCAATAACAAGATGGTGGCTTCCTTGTTAGAACCTTCCAGGGAGTTTTTGTGGCATCTCAGAATTTCACACTCACAAAATCACCTCAATTACAAAATATAGAGTCTAATAACACAAGATTATGAATAAAATATAAAATCCACTACATGACAGACTAAAATTCCGCCAAAAACTCCGTTTTATATGTTGCCCCTATAGCGTATGATATGTTTTTAATGCAAAAGCTCATCACACTGACCAAAGACGGTGCTGTACGATTGGTCACAGGTATAGTTCATGGTCCTATGTGTTCTACATTTAAAGTATTAAGAGTTCTAGAACTTATACAAGGTTCGATCACGGAAGCACCAACATCAAAGTTATTTTTGCCGTAAAGCAAAAATATCCACACAAATGTATTCCGATATAAAGGGTGTGATTACACGCATTAGTGTACATGTCTATGTAATTTAGTTCACAGAAATAGCGACCTAACTGTCCTCTGAATTGTAGTAATTTAGAACTGAGAATTGTAATAAGTTTAGCAGTACATATCTATAGGTTCTTTATACATATTTTATAGGTTTTGCCAGGCTTCGGCAAGATTATTTTTCTTATCGGAATGTAGGTTTTATATACAAGGACTTTATTTTATGAAATGATAAAATTTAAAGACGTAATCCACGATTATCTGGCAATTAAATGTCTCGTTTATATACATTTACTCTTTCATTATAACTTGTAAGCTTCATTTGTATTATACGCAAATGGACCAGACTGCGAGATGAGGGAAACAATGACCAAAAATTGGGAAATCCGCAGAGGCAATTCTTGAGGTAATTATCTGTATCTGTTGCCGTAATTACTTACATTTCGGGAAGTTTCCCCGATAAGACACCCGAGAACATAAGAGATACTTGCGTAATTAGTATTGTGGGTGAACATTATTTTACAAATAAACTTTTGTTAAGAAACAATATATCATTACTAGTTACGAGTATATCTCTACAGAACCCATATATTTGTAACGTATGTGTGTTATTATTTGAATATAGAATGTAAAAAAAATGATATGACATGAAGAAACAGAATAGAAACGAAATTTTTGTATTACAGGGAGATATTTTAATTAAAAAACATAACAAAATGTCAACGGCACGCGGTGTTCTCACGCAGGCTTAAGTTCGGTGATCAAACGTTAAATTCGATGATCAAACGAGAACCGGTGTTTTCAACACTCTATTCGACACTGTATTTATCCACACCACTTTTCGTTATAAAAAAATGCGGATCAAAATTTAAAACCCTTTTAATAAAAAGTTTCAGTTAAATATTTTACTCGTTAATTACAACTTATTGAGATTGTTAGATAATCACACACAACTACCATATTGATGTGGGTGAGTACAGGAATCTTCTAATCTTCCCTATTTAAGGCGTTCGTTGAAATTATTCGCTGTAAAAGCTAATTTCAATTTACATGAAATGTTGAACGTAACTAAATATTTTAATTGTAAAAGGATTGATGTATAGTTCGTTCTAAAATTGATTGGATGTTGAAATTGTCACTAATGCTCTTAAGAATTCAGAAAATGTACATACATTTTAATAAAATAAGTAGTCGAAAATGATCACTGTATAAAAAATGGTGTGGTGTCTCGAGCTATTGCCAGTTCTTAAGAAAAGTGTAAACTACTAAAATTAAGTTAATATAATATAAAACTAGCTGATCCACGCAAGTATTTCCATACTCGAAAAATTTTAAAAACCTAGAACCCGATCACAGCGACTACCACCTTTCCAATTGTGAAACCAAACGATTCAGGGACTCATTCAAACACTTATCTAGTTGCTTTAGGGAATGACTTACGCATGTGTGGAAGAAATTTAGATGAGGTGGACGTAGCGCCATCTGTCATTCAGCGACATTAATATTTTTTTTGGTTGAATCATTTGGATATTGTTCATACAAAAATAATAAAATTGTGAATAGAAAACCACAGGTTGGGTTTAGGAAGATGAAAATTGGGGATTATAGGTATTATTTGATTGTAAATATTTAAAAAAATACAGAAAAGTTGTCATATAATTGAAAAATATTGTGGATAGGAACACCCTAATCACCTAGAGATATAAAATATACCTTACGACCTATAATAAATAAACGTATAAAAATATTGGATGATTTTATAAAATAATTACACACATACATACAACATACAGTTAAATTTAATGTACTCAACAGTTAAGCTGTATATTATGAAACACTGTCGTCGTTATATTGTAAATAGAGATAAAAAATGTGTCAGGAAATCAGTAAGCGACACTCATTATTTACTCCGATCCGAGGTCAGATTTATGAGGCTCTAACCCATTCCTATCCCAGAAAATATTGCGTCAATCTACCTTTATGTGCGGAAATTGCCGTAAGATTTTCGTTCTAAATCCTTATTGCAACAATATTTCATTCCAGTTACAGTTCATTATCATTTCTATATAATGAAGGTTCATCATATTTCTGTGATCACTAGTGTGTATAAAATAAAAAAAAAAACACTATATTTTGTTCCGAAATCCCTAATCTGAACCAATAGTAGTTTTAAAAATAATAAAATAACGTAAATATAAAGTCGTGAAACTAAAATATGTTATAAACATGTGCAAAGTTGCAAGCGAACATAGTCAACAATAAAACTCTGGGTTTTTCTGATAAATTGATGGAGAATTTAATAGTTCATTAAAAAGGTTTTACTATTTTTATGAATCGGTGGCAAGATCAAAATATAAAAGAACTTGCAACGTGCAAATAGTTTCATTCTGAAAACTTTTTTCACGTTAACTTACGTTATAGGAGTATAGAATAATCCGCGAAGTGAAGCTGCGACGCACTTCCTAACCGACCAAGAGCGAGTTCGTTTTTCTCAGGGAGGAAATGAGATTTCCCGACAGATATAATAGCTTTTCATGGATTACGTCATGCGTACTTGGAATTTTTAGATATTCGCTTCCATAATTTATCTAGAGCCATCGCACACCTTGATTCGCTTTACGTTTTACTCTACACTCTTTGAGAGGGTTCTTGTTCGGCCCTTTGATTCAAAGCTAAAACATCTTATAAATAAGACATTTTGAAAGATATACAAAGGCGCCTGTAGCAAATATAAGAAAATGAAAATTATTAATATTTTATTGAAATTGTTCATTTAATATTTCGATTTTTGATTAGCAGGAAATTTTATTTTCCGAATTTGTGTTTAAATAGATTTGTTTTATGTTGAAATGAAAGCTTTGAAATTTTGATGATAACGTTTCTTTGTGACGAAAAATGGTGGGCCTAAACACAGTGTCGAGTTGAGTATTGAAAACACCGGTTGCCATCCGAGCTCCGAAGTCAAGCAACGTCGGGAACACCGCGTGACGTTGGCTTCTTGTTATATCTCTTTTATTAAAATGTTATCCTGTAATTTAAAAGTTTCACTTTTATCGTGTGTTTTTATGATACACCCTATCTTTTTCACTTTTCTACCTATGTACATAACGATTTTTATTGATTTATTTTATTCCCTTTTATACTATTTAGTGTAGGTATAAAGCAAGTGAGCGGAATAAAATGTTTTAAAAAAATCATCGACCAGGGATATGGGATCGGTTGTTCCAGAACCAAAAGGGAGAAATTCTCTTTATACATTATCAAGGACAAAAATATCTCGCTAGAAAATAACCGAGGTTGAGATTGCAATCAATGGTTTTCACTTCATTGGGGGGATAGAGGTTTTCAAAGAGTAGTGCTTGCCCGATGACTATGGAAAGATGGGCGCGTGATTCCCATAGGTACCCACAATGCCGAGTACATACAAAACCATGTTGGGATGTTTAGTTGGTCTAGTCCAAAATAGTCTGCTCATTGTTATCTCTGACGGACGGAGCATGATGGATATACCGAAACTAAAAAAAAAGGGTGTGTGTACTTATGTACGCGTTAGAAGTTATACTTCTTTAGGGTAACAAGATAAAAATCTTTTATTTAAAATTTTTATCTTTCGCCTTATTCTACGTTTGTAGAAAAAACGATACTAACAATAGAAAATAGGTATTAAATACATTGAAAGTTTTAATACAAAGAAATACAAATAACAAATACAAAGAAACAAAATGTTGACTATAGCTAACTTCAGGGTGTCGGTTTTTTGTGACTGTGTGCACGCGCATTGTAATAACTTTAGAGTGTCGGTTTTTTGTGACGGTGTGCGTGCGCATTGTAATAACTTTTGAGTGTCGGTTTTTTTGTCGGTGTGTGCGCGTATTGTAATAACTTTAGAGTGTCGGTTTTTTTGTGACGGTGCGCGCGCGCATTGTAATAACTTTAGAGTGTCGGTTTTTTTCACGGTGTGCGCGCGTATTGTAATAAAATTAGAGTGTCGGTTTCTTTTACGGTGTGCGCGCGTATTATAATAACTTTAGAGTGTCGGGCTTTTTGTGACAGTGTGCACGCGCATTGTAATAATTTTCGGGTGTCGGTTTTTTGCGACGGTGTGCGCGCATTGTAATAACTTTAGAGTGTCGGTTTTTTGTGACGGTGTGCGCGCGCATTGTAATAACTTTAGAGTGTTGGTTTTTTGTGACAGTGCGCGCGCGCATTGTAATAACTTTAGAGTGTCGTTTTTTTGTGAAGGTGTGCGCGCGCATTGTAATAACTTTAGAGTGTTGGTTTTTTGTGACAGTGTGCGCGCGCATTGTAATAACTTTAGAGTGTCGTTTTTTTGTGAAGGTG